>KQ479132.1:298217-316352 GCA_000331835.2 Trichoderma hamatum GD12
GACAGTAGAGACAGTAGAGACAGTAGAGACAGTAGAGACAGTAGAGACAGTAGAGGCAGTAGAGGCAGTAGGGGTAAATTCATGATATTGCTTAATACTGTGTTGCATAGCTTATATAATATAAAAGGTATGGTACAGGTTATCTTAGGATCCCACTTATCAAGACCACTAGTGAGGTTGAAGATTTCTCGGAATGTTTGACGCCAACTTCGCAAAGGCCGCGCGCCTGTCCAGCCAAACTGGCCACATGGATTTAAACAGCCTCCCCTTGTCCTACAACCGCCGATGATGCCCTTTCCTTCAGATCTCCAACTCTACTTTGCCAACCTGGGCGATCCCTCATACGAGAAGACAAACGTGATGATCGAATATGAAGTGGAAGATACATCAGCGAGATTTGAATGCACAGCGGTGAACAAGATGAACAATCTATCAGAGACCTCGCCAGAGGCTGCCTGGTGGAACTTTATCGCAGGGTTTACTGGTGCGGATTCTGTGACTAAAGTCAATCTGCTCGAAAGGTTCCCTGGTCTGCAAGAATGGGTGGATGAGTCAGTATTTGACGACAACCAAAAGGCCATTGTCCAGTCGCTCGCTAAGACTCACGGAGGCAAAGTATTTGGTACTGGTGGCCCCGGAACTGCCAAGTCATTCTTTGCTATGATGCTTACAGCAGCTATCCTTCAGTCCAGGGAAGCCAAGCAGTCCTTTCTCCGAGAAAGACCGCGCAAACAAACGGCAATCGGGCTAGTCCCTGTGGGTTCTGCCTCATCAGCCAACACTGTCAATACATCCGTTCCTTCATCGTCAAAAGGCAAAGAACGAGCTGCTGAACCTCCCGTGCTCGTCACTGACTCCTCTAATCCATTCGTTCCTTCGTCATCGTCGGGGGGCAAAGGACGAGCTGCTGAACCTCCCGCGCTCGTCACCAACACCACTGATGCTGTGAACCTGGCTGACGAACTGGCCGTTTCCGACTCTGAAGAATCTTCAAATGGGAACCTTGTCTTCGTTCATGGAACCAAATGGGCACAGCTAGATGCAGAGGCAGAAGTCGAGCGACAAGCTATTCCCGTTTTCAACATAGAAAGAATCGCGTGGACAGCCCCCCAGAATACGCAGGTTGATGATGCAGTGAGACGACTCCGGCAACGGATGCCATCCATATGTATCGTCCGCATTTATCCATATAAGCACGAATTAAGCAACATGGTAACACCGCACAGTCCACCAGAATTGCTTTCTCTCGACGATGCGAGGCCGAACGACAAGCTGTGTCTTGGTTCAATCACTTCAAGACAGACTGTTACAATGAGCGCAATCCTGCCCTTGATAAGTATTCCTTGTCAGCACAAACAAGGAAGATGGTTCGTGAGAATTCTGATGAATTCTCAGCCATGATCAGATACTGGAATCAACATGATACAGATCCTGTGGCATATCAGCTGAATTTAAAGGACATACGCGCTGAAGCACGACGTCTGATGAGCTATTTCCTCCAACGAGCTCAGATCGTTGCAGGCACCCCGGTATCTCTTGAGATGATGTACAATCATGACGAATGGACTCCAACATTCATTGTTGTGGATGAAGCCGGCCGATTGACAGAGGCTATGACTACGCTAAGCTTCTCGCACTTTCCTCGGACGCCAGCAATCTTTATCGGAGATACGAAGCAGTTCGGTCCCATAGCAGTTGCTGAGGAAGACAGCGAATATCATGCCCTAATGCCAAACGGCGCGTGCGCCCATTGTTGCAACGGGTGGAAGTAGCTGGACAAACCGGCTTCGTCCTGCGCGTGAACTATCGTGCCCACGGCGATGTTGTTCAATGGGCGATGGAGTATTTCTATCCGGGCAAATTGACCATTGCTCATCCCCGCTCTTGGATTACTAGAGTGTGGCACAACTGGAAACAAGAGGAATGCGAAGCCAGCTATAAACAGGAAGCCCAGCCGCAAGCTTCCATGATTTTTGTGGACTGCAAGGATGGCGCCTGTGAAAAGGTCGGAACATCGTACATCAACACAACCAACGCTCGTTATGTTGTTGAACTTGCGATTCATCTTGTTCGACACGGCCCTCTGTACTCATTGCCTGCATATGATGAATGGAAGAGGTCATTCAAAGGCAAAGTCAGAAGCATGCCTGTGCCGCCGCTTCCTTTGGGAAAGGTGTTGATGATTATAGGCTATCGACAACAGAAGCGGCTGATTTAGCAAATGTTAGCGCAAATCCCGTAGGAAGTGCCGGTTGGTTTATCACTGCTTACATGGTTAATGATTGCAGAAGCAGTAGAAGCAGTAGAAGCAGTAGAGGCAGTAGAAGCAGTAGAAGCAGTAGAGGCAGTAGAAGCAGTAGAAGCAGTAGAAGAACCAGCCTTAAAGCACCAAGCTCTATTAGGTAATTCTGTCACGAACAGAGGCTGTCTTTGCCAGATGGTCGGATTTCCAGCGTATTCCTGCGTCTAAAGAAGGGGTTCTGAGGCTCAAGCCAGAGGTTGTGAGGGTTGGATTCTGTACCGTCCGACAAGGATAAGTCAAGTATCGACTGAGCAAGCTGCACTTCGGTATTTTCAAGAAGAACTGTTCTGTCAAACGTCTTCTTGGGTGAAGGAGCTAAATACTCAGGGATCAACCGGGAAGCTGTGCGCAGTGGTGAATAAGAAGTACTGCGGCTAGCTGATTGCCTGAACGCAGGTGCGTTTTTCATAGATGGCGTAACTCCGACGATTGGTGCAGGATCTGGATTCTCCGTGAGTCCAAGCAATTTCTGAAACGACGAGGCACGACGCGCGGCCTTTGGTTCTGAGACCGTCCGTCTGTTGGCTATAAGCTTTTGGGTGGCGTGAACAGCTGCGGCGCAAGGAGGAACATGGCGAGTCATGAATTTCGAGGAGATCTCCCACCAAGCTACTATATTAGACCGCCGATGAACGCAGGAGACTCTGCCTTCTACTATGTCCTTCTGCCATGTGAGGGATCATAGAAGGATCACAAAGGAACAAACGAAGAACAAAGAGATCTAGGTGGATGAGCGTAACAACCGGTGCTGTAGTCGCTGTAGTCAGTTAGGCACCGGGGCGAGCATATGCTCTGCGGCCCTCTTTTTTTGACGACAAGCGGCTGTTTGTTTTGGTGGAAATTGGATGCTGAAAGCAAATGATACGTGAGAAAACTCATGTCTAGACAACTACAGCACTCGGGTAACTCAAATTCGGTATCCAATTCCTTTAGCTTAACATATTGTCTCTCTACCAACAGCTGAGCGATACCATGAGCCGCGCTACTCAATGGTTGTGTGACCTACTCGCGGATGCCTCTCATAGTCGTTGAGACTGCTGCCTTGATGTCCGGGTTCACTTTTCGCTCGGCGTTCGCGATACCTGATGGAGATTCCATCCTCTTTGTTTGCTGACTGCGCTTGGTTGGCTTGCTTCGGCGATTATGGCGCTTGTTCGCTGATTTTTTTCACTTGAGGTGCGTGAGTCATCTGTTCAGCGTCGGGCATGGTGGTTTGCGTGGTGGTTTGCATGGCAGGTTCAGGACTGATTCCATGATTGGCATGACAGGCTCAGCGACCCCAGTCATGTCCGGAACAGATTCACCCACTGGCTGCCGTGGCGTCGTCGAACTCGTACCGTGCAGCCATTACTTGGCAATTGTAGCTATTCATAGAAGCTTCCACTTTCTGGGCACGCTTCTCTTGCTTGAACTTCTTGCTGGAGTAACCTTTGCCTTAGCCGCTGTTAGGAAATATCTCACCACGTGTATTGTCTAGATCTTCAAACTTCTGGACAAATATATTGGTGAACGTACCAGCTTCGGGACTGTTCCTTCCAGCATGTTTTCCGTTGCATAGTCCGCACTCAATCTTCACAGTGCATTTTTCGCGTAAATGCCCTGGTTGATAGCAGTGTGTGCAAAACATGTTCCATCCCTTTGTCTGTGAGGAACCCAGCAAGTTCAACTATCGGGACACGTCCAAAGCGAGGGAGCATGTCTTTTTGGCTAACTATGATTGTGAAGATGTGAGCCCGTGTAGTGGCCACGGCAAGTCGCTTGGCATCAGTTAGAAACCCCGGCTTGTCTGAACGAACCAGATCCCATAAGACGACCTCTGCTTCAAAGCTCGGTGAGTCGTCAACGGTTCGCACGTCAGAGGTGTTATTGCCGATTTCATGAGACGGTAACTCCCTAGCATCTGCTCAAGAAGACGCTTCTGCTGCCGATATCCTGTAATAATCAGGATCTTTCCCAGGGGCAGTGGAGGTACAGTACCATCCGATTTATCAACGCAAGTCCTTTCCCATTCAATGAAGTGTTGCAGCGAGTACAGAAGAGCTGGGCGGATGAGGTTTGCAGCAAATTCGACGACAAACCGAGCGTTGGCCGTGTTGATAAATGACGTGTCGCTTGGATCGCTACAGCCGCCTTTGACATTGACAAAGACCATGTTTGACTGCGGTTGGCTGCGCTGGTTGTAGCTTTGACCGCATGCGTCGAGTATCCATAGATGCATTGCCCTCGTATACAACGATCGACCAAACGCAAAAGTCAAGGCGCCAAAGTAAAAGGACTCCTTTGCATAGATCGCCGCATCTGCATGGGTGACAGCTGACTTGGAGGGCAAGGTTGCCTAACTAGTTTACCGGTTTGCATCCACGAGGAAGATGAAGGAGGATGTGCCTCTTTGTCATTGAGCGCTTAGAGTATGGTTCTTAAGATATTAGTAATATAGATGTAGTAGATGTAGTAGATGTAGTAGATGTAGTAGATGTAGTAGATGTAGTAGATGTGATAACTGTAGTAGATGCGATAGTTGTAGTAGATGTATTAGCTGTGGTAGATGTATTAGATATAATGCGGGTGTCTTTAGAGATAAAGGCTAATACCGCAGTATCATGGATGCGTGTTTAAGGCATATTAAAGTAAATGATATCAAAGTTCAGGTCGGTAATAAGAACTTTGCGAAAATTCAGGATGAACTCGCCGCATATGGCAGGCGAGACCTCGATGTAGCGGCCCCAGAAATGAAGATGGGGGATAAACGCAATCAGGTGTCAAGGTCTAGATTGCTTCGTATCTTCTTCCACAATGGCCATAGGACCAAATTGCTTTGTGTCGCCGATAAAAAGCGCTGGACACTTTGGAAAATTGGAAATGGCAAGCAGGGCCATTGCTTCGGTGAACCTTCCAGCCTTATCCACAATAATAAACGTTGGCTGCCAATCCTCATGATTGTATAACGTTTGAAGAGCGACTGGCGTTCCGACGATGATTTGTGTTTCTTCAATAACCTCTGAGAAAATCCGACGAACCTCGGCGTGATATATCTTGCGGTTCAGTGAATGCGTCGCTGGATCATCGCGATATTCACGCCACGCTGTAACCATAACAGGATATTCTTCCGGGTTTGCCCAAACTTTTCGTCGCGCTGTTTCGGATAGGGAGAAGCAGTCAAGCGCGGGGTTTCGGTCTTTATACATACTCATCTTGAATTTGTGTAGCCAAGCAATGGCACTCCTTTCACTCGCTGTTGAAACACCATCGAGAGGCATTGATTCCGGCGGGGTTGACTCGGGTGCCAAAAAGCTAGCAAATTCAACGTCAAAGGTATAAACGTGCAGCAAATTTGCGGATGGCATTCGGTTATGGATGCGGATAGTTGCATCATTAGCCTGTGTGTTTTGTGGTAGCGTATATGCAATACGTTCACGATTCTTGGTGACGACTCCAAGTCGCTCAGGCTCTGTTATGGCGCTTGGATACTGCCGCCTGCTGATATAAACGACGTTATGGCGTTGTCTGTGCCATTCTGAGTTCTTGATGCTGTGGAAATGGGAGCAAAGAGTAACGACTGAGGCTGTGGTGCACATAAAAAGGGAAGAGAGGGAGAAGATAGAAGGTAGAGGGAAGGAAAAGAATGAAAGACGGGAAAATGAGTGGCCGCGAGTTATTCCGCGTGTCGTACGCGTGATATGGTTTGCCACTGCCAGCGGCAGCTGGTAGCCAGCTGGATAAATGCAGTATAAGATTACGCTATTATGCAACCAGCCTGGGATATTCACTCCTGGAGTGTGAATTATTTATTACAGGTACCTGAGGTAGTCTTTTATTTATTAATTTCTATTATCTACTAGTAGTAGGTAGGTACTGCTATTAACAGGTACTGCCTCTACCTCTACTGCCTCTACTGCTTCTACTGCCTCTACTGCTTCTACTGCCTCTACTGCTTCTACTGCTTCTACTGCTTCTACTGCCAAGTACCTCCTGTCAAGTGGGGAAAAGGGAGAGTGAGAGTGAGCTACAGATGTGAAGTGAGACCAAATTATCCTCAATGGCCAATTTGTTTCTATTGACTCCCTTTATGTAATCTATCTGTGCCATATGTTCCAAGCATCGTAATTCGGCGTGCATCTTGTGATAGCTTGTTTCTCATCGTCCCACTCAAATTTCTCGAAATATCGCCGGGCAAATGCCAATATCGCGGACTTGATGGCAGGCACATCTTCTTGACAATCATGTGGGTGGCGCGTTGGCCAAGTCTTCTAGATCAGTTTGTAAAGCGACCATCAATACAAATGGCTTTTCCTTTTTCACCAAGTCTTGGAGGCTGATGTGCGCAGCAGTGTTACGCTTGACATAAGCGTCTATGACTTTAGAAACATGCAGTATATTCTGCTTTGTCTTCAAGGTGAGCACTCTTAACAGGTGGACTAGAGGTGCATCGCCTGATTCACGTAAATCGCTTGGCCATCTCAATCCGTTCCTTTCTACTCCTTCTCGCTGCAATCGCGCATTTATCAACGACCACTGTTGGCTCATGAAAAGGCGCCATGCATCTTCATCCACAGTGACAGGTGTATCAGGCATGCTCTCATCAAACTTGCTAGGCTGAAGGAGTTTTGCTTCATTTCTCAAGTAGCTCGTGTGTATTGCGAGATAATCGCCGTATCGGAGACGAAATTGCATTTTGAGTAGCTCTTCGAGCTTTTCGCGAGCGGGTTCCAATGCCTTATCGCTTTCCAACTCAAGTTGCGCGTATATCTATACGATATCCCGCTGGATTTCTCGGGTCAACTCAAGCTTGTCGGCGAAATCGGTGTTTTCTGTCTGAGCCTCCTATCTCTCGATAAGATCTCTCGCTCTCTTTTCTGTCGCGGGGCTGATCACTTTTTTCCCATCCTTGAGCAGCCGCGCCAAGAAATGCTTTACTGCTTCCATCACATCGTCCTCGAGGTCAGTCTGTCTTTTGCGGCCACGTAACACGGAAGCCATGGCGATTATAGTTGGTTAGCACTTGAGAGGATAGTAGCTGGTTGAAGGTTGAATGAATTGCTGCTTATAGTTGTATAGAGGGATCGATATCATGTAAAAGAAAGAGCCGAATCGGAAACGAGGCGGGCGTGGTTGGTTGTATAGGTAGATAAGAAATGAACGTAAACAAGGGAGGCAACGCCCGGCCAGTGCAAGCTACAAGTTGCGGAAAGTTTATACGGAAGCGAAAGTGCGAGTGGCGCTATATGAGTTCCCATGGCCGTTAGCAAAAGCCAAATCCGAGTACAAAAAAAAAAAAAAAAAAAAAAAAAAAAAAACGAAAGTTGAAGACAGTTTTGTTAACCTACTACAAGGGAACTTTGAAAGGTGAAGTATGTTGGAAATTGGATAATGTACAGCCGGAAGATGGCCTTTAATATGTACCTATATAGACGCCAGTTGCCCTGAACGCTTCCACGTTTATACTGGTTCCTCTGTCTACTCCGTCTCCTGCATCTCCTGCCTCTACCGCTACTACCATATCCCAAAGCTGGACTACCAGTTGCCTCTTTTTTGAGTGGAAAAAGAAAAGAAAAAATGAGAAAGGGGAGAGGAGAGGTGGAGAGATGCAGAGACGTCCAATCATCCTCGTTGGTCAATTCTTGTGCTATTAACTCTTTTTACCTAGTTTATCTGTGCCGTTCATTATGATTCCATATTTTTCCTTGTGTTCCAATGCATCCTTGTCGTGCTTACCGCGAATGAACGTAATGTATAGACGCCAGTTGTCCTGAGCGCTTCCGTGTTCATACTGGTTCTTTCGCAATCTCGTCTTCCGATATCAATTCCTGTTTGCCATCTGTCCGTTTCCTTGTCCAAAGCAAAGTAAAGCAATAAGTTCGTCTTGAGTGTTCCTTCTCCCTGGCTTCCACGCCAGTTAATTTCCACGCGATATGTGCTGTCTCGTTGGGGTGTCCTTCATTGGACTTCATCCCATCCTGTACCGATTCACCTGTGTTTCAATCGGAACCTGGGTTAACAAAGGCCTCTTCTTGCGTGCGTTTTCCGACGCCATTCTGAATGCTTTGTTGAAATGCTTCCAGTTCTTCTTTCGAAGCAAGCTTAACGGTCTCCTGAAAGCCGTCCGTGATGGTATCCAGAGGACGTCGCCGACCACAACGCTTGGCCTGGACGTCTCTGAGTTTCCTTCCAATGGTGCGTTGTTTTATCCTCAATGCACCTTTGTAGTCGTTCGAGAATGAGCGGTTTGCTTGCCTGTCTAGCCCATGTAGCGAGCCAAGTCTTGATGGCTGGAAACAGCACGGCAACCGTCTCCTCCGTCAATTTGGATGCGAGTTCGTCATTCAACGCATCTTGCCAGGGCTCATCCAGGATGCGCTGAATCAAGGGTTCAACGTGTGCGACCGCTTGCATTCTTGTGATTGTATGCGTCACCACAGTGACGCCACCAGGAGGGTGTCGTGGCTTTGCGTATGGAGCTTCAAATTCTCGGCCCTGCAGCATCAGGCCGGCTTGGTTCTTCGACATGAAGTATTTTTCAACACAAATTATATCGCTAACCATCTGTTTCTCCAGTTCGTCAGGTTCTTGAATGCTTTCGCCCGCTGCGGCTTGATCTGTGTCGCCAGCTCTTGGGTATGGTTGGTTTGTTTGGATAATGGGCTTATTGGTTCTCGTATAATTTTTCACTGACTCTGCGGCGAAATCAAATGTATGGTACTTTATCATGGATATAGTCACCTTGTTTTTCCCGTTCGTAACGATACGGCGCATGTTTTTGACGGCAATCGCGGCAACAACGCTGGGTGCGTTCAAGATATGGTAGCGTCCGGTAGCTTCCGTGCGTCTGACTATGTATCGCATTTCCTCCTTCACATCTCTGTACCCTCCCCACCCAGACCAAGTTTCAGCGGTCAGTACATTTGTAGACTTGCACTTCGCGACGCATGCGTGAAAGCAGCTCACGTGCTCTTTGGGGTCAACATCGATAAGTTTGAACAGTCCTGTAACCACCTCGGTGTAGTAGTCATCCACTGCTTGTGGAGACATATTGTCGATGTCATTAGCATCGGGTTCGTTGTGATGTTCATTGAGGCTCTGCCATTCACGGTGCCATTCTTCGTCCGACATGGCATCCTCCAACGGTTTCTCTATCTCGATGACCGGATTTTCAGAAGGCCATTCCGTTGGTGACGCCATTTTCGTCAAGTCATCAGCCTTGTCTCTTTATCGCTAGCAGCGATTTAATGCGAGTGTTGACGAAGGACAGCAAGGCTAGGCGTGTTCGCGAAAGCGTTTGAGAGAGAAGTTTCAAGGTGTGGTAGGATAGAGTGTTGACGAAGAAGAGAAAGGTTACGCCGTTCGTGAAAGTGGTGAGGGAGAAGTTTCAGGTTTTTAGAAGTTCACGGAATCAAAAGGAAAAGTGCGTAAGCCATCCTCTGCCTGAAATTTGCGGTTTGCAGCTGTCGATCATTCCCTGACAGTTGTTTACAGGTGATGTTTTCATGGCCACAGAGGTCAGTGCAAAATCAGACTGTAACCACCATCAAGTTCGCCAGCTACTAGGTAGATGGATACAGAGACACAGCTATCCAAATGAAATAAGCCTCAGCCATCTCGACGGAATCCAAGGTAACCAAAGTAGATCATTTAGACTCCATGCCCATGACTCAACCAGGAGGATAACGTGGCAATATAGCAGCTGGCTAAACGTAGTAGACGTGATAAAAGTGGTAGACGTGGTAGGGATACCTCTCGAGTCTACCAATAGCCTGTGTATTTGCTAATGAAAAAGGAGAGGTGGGTGAAAAAAAAAATGGTCAAATGTGTGTAAGGTCATCGCGAGGGGCGGTGACCTAACCCCCAAGCCTCCGAAAAGGCAAGCAGAGTCTATTGAGCCCTTTGAAGGGCGCAAACCACGTTGTTGAATAACGTGTACGGTTACCCTCGCCATTAGACTTGAAGTCTATTGGGTCCTCGGGAATAACATCGAAGTGATATAAAGGAGTGAAAAAGGATCAAATATGTGTACGGTCATCGCGAGGGGCGGTGGCATGAACCCAAGGCAACAATGTAAAGAAAGGCTGGGGAAAATGAGGCAACTAATTCCACAAGGTCAATAGCAAAAGCTAAGACCCGGGCATCCAGTCTCTCACCAGAAAGCGAGACCTAATTCAATGCTTCAGAGGCGTGCAAGAGATGTGACACGTCCTACAGAAACGTTTTCCAGGTTTCCATGTATCCTCTAGGTAAACTAGTCACTCGATCTCCATGTTCGGTGGGTTGTTGGCATGTCGAAAAACACATTGTCGAACGAGCAAGGAGAGAATACTGGCCAAGCCTCAACCATAAGGGAGGTTCTTGATCACCAGGAGCTGTACATTGCGGAAGGGAAAATGAATCACGATTGTTCATGTCCAAGGTGTCGGTAGTGCCCGCTTGATCACCGTTGGTGATTGGGTCGTTGTCGGGGGACGAACTAGGGTCGTTCGTGCCGTTCACAAAAGTGAAAGAGAAGAGGGTAAAAAGTGATTAATGGTGTATTAGGCCGTCGCGAGGGGCGACGACCTGACCCCCTAACCTTTTCCAAGGAAGCAGAGTCTATTGAGCCCGTTGGCAGGCGTCAAATGGAGGACATTGTTGAATAACGCAGTCCGGGCGCCCTCGCCATCAGACTCGAAGTCTATGGGTCCTCGGGCACAAAAGTGAGAGAGAGGAAAGGAGAAAAATTGATCAAAGGTGTGTAAGGCCGTCACGAGGGGCCATTCTCCTTTTTCATGACGACATCGACAATTGCAGCCATACGATCGAGGATAGGCTGGCGAATAGCTGATGGTTGACCTGTAACATGTCAATTTCTGCATATCTCGAACGCAAGATGCTGAATGGCGTAAAACTAATCACCTGTTGTGCGCTCCAAGTCTCTCTCCAGTTCCATAATACCATAAGTAGAGTCTGCATCAGCGCCAATCCGGGCGGCGACCTGACCTCCAAGCCTTTTCCAGGAAGCAGAGCCTATTGCTTATTGAAAGCCGTAAATTAAGCTGTTGAGCAACGCAGTTCGGGTGCCATCGCCATCAGATTTGAAGTCAATTGAGTCCTCGGGCACGTAACTGAATACGGTTCATTCGTTCTTCGTTCATTTGTCGAGTGTCTTGTCTTGTTTATAATGCATCGATCCATGTCATCATCGACCACCCTAATAACCTAGCTCGGTGTGCAGTTGATCTTGCTTCAGCAGTGTTGAGGAGCTGTGCTTCTGGCTAGGGTAGGTCTTTGTGCGTGCCATGACGAACTGTGTCACATCTTCGGCGTCCTAGTGAATAGACCCATGTTAGCGTGCGAAATACCAGGTAGCGAGCGGTTCGTCACAACTCAAAGGTGAATAGATCGTGTTTAAATGGTGTGGAAACATGTTTCACTCACGAGGCACAAGTGGTAACCGGGATGGCCAGTGGCTCTGGTCCCGCTTGGCTCGGATAGAGTTGCGTAGACCATGAACGACCATACGAATAGTCATGTTCTTGACGGTTTTCCGTTGGTAGTGAGCAGCAATTGTAGGACGTTGCATATTTGTGATGTGGCAGAGTGGCTATCGAAGATGTGAAATCAACTTGTAGTCCACTCCGTGAACGAAGACAGATGGTAGGCCTCGGCCATGATAGATGTGCTCAAGGTGTGGCGTAGATGTCTGCTGGTTGCCTCGCGTAAGTAAAGATACTGCTGCTCAAGATGCACCAAACGTACCTACTAGGAGTAGAGACAAACTTAAGATCATCCCCATAATACTGTACGATGGAGGTGGAATGAAGCATCTTGTGTGGCACTCCTTGTGAGAGCTGGTCTTGAAGTGGTTATAGGGTGAGAGGAGGTCATGCTATTGAGGAGATTGCCGGCCACCATTTTTGGGGAATGCACTGTCGAGGAAGGGTGTGCAAAAATAACTGAACAGTGCATCGCCCGCTTGGTCTGCTGAAGTTTGGCTCAGCGAAGAGGGCGAGGTTGAGGTGAGGCGAGAGTGAGCGCAAGTGGGTACTTGAGCTCTCCGGCGGGTCCGCTATCGGTAGCTCCCACAGTGGTACGATCCTTAATTCAGTGGGGCGCGGGGGCATTATTTTGGCTGGCAGTCTGCACAATCCCCGAGACCGCAAAATACATGGCTAAGAGCACTGATGCAATGTAATTCTTAGGCTGCTTGTTTCTGTTGGGGTTCCTTCTGTTGTTAATCAGCTTGGTTTATCAGAGAAGCGCGGCTCAGTCCATTTCCAAGGCGGTACGGTACCTGCCAACCAAAATCGCTAGGTAGCAGGTAGCCAACGTATCGCTTTGAAAGTAACCGCTAAGGCGCCGCAGAGGATATAAAACAACAGACAGATTGACGCACCACAGGGAATCATCAACTATGATGCAAAACTAGTATTTGATTCAAGTGTTGTGATTCATGCGCCTACGTCGAAAATGGCTCTAGTAGTCGAATTCATCTGCAATAATATCTTACAAAGTAGATCGCTCTCTAAATTGACTCCCGTCATACATTTCAGCATTAATACAACATCATTTTCGGAGCGAAGATGTTTCGGCACTAACGCATTAGTATGATTCTGCTCGGGTCATTGGAAAGATGACACTGGAAAGGGGGCTTTGTAAACGGATTGGACAATGGGGGGAAAAAAACCCCGATTTTTTTTTTCACGTTTTTCTTTCTTCTACCTTGTCTTGTCGTGTTCTGTTTGTTTCAATTTTCTTTCACATGCACGTTACCTTGGCCCATCACACTCTCCACCTGTTGCTCTTCTTTTCCCTTCATCATTTCTTTTAGGAATTATTATTCAGCACCCCAGTTTCATTATCCAGCACCCCATCCGTGGCAATATCACGAATTTACCGCTGTTTTAATCTACTGTCTCTACTGTCTCTACTGTATTTCTTGCATTTATGTATATATAAGTGGACTGATCGGGTCATTCAATTACAAGAGGGATGCTGAATACCGAAACTGGGATACTGAATAACAATTCCCTTTCTTTTTCATACATACAGACATAAAACAGCTTTGCTTGTTACTTTTGCACGGGCCTGGCCTTTGTTTCGTGGCATGGTGGTGATTACTTGGCCTTTGCCGGTCCATTGTTTCACTCGCTTTCTCCAGTATCTATTATGTGGAGCCGAGCAAATATGGATGGTCTTTCTAGATGGATGAAACAAATCACCATGCAACCTCAATGGAGACACAAATACCTTGACGTATGCACACTCCTGAGATCAGATCCTTCCCCTATCATTTAATGGTAGAATGATAGTCGCCTGCTCCGAAGGCGCGTATTTTCGCACAAATACGCCTCAATATCTTGAGCGCGCCACCATACGACGTCTTGCATTTTCACTTTACGTCCTTCAACACGCTCGGTTTGCATTATGCCTCGTTTGCTCGTGAGATATTGGAGGCCCAGGTCTTAACTTTTGCTATTGACCTTAACGGATTTAGTTACCAAATCTTTCTCTTTTCTTATTCTTCTTTTTTTTCTTTTTTTCTCCCCATTTCGTTATTGGTCCGAGGGAATTATATATTTTTGGATTTCAGCGTAGAGCCAAAACCCTATTCTTTCTTTCTTCTCCTTTGGCTAACTTCTACTCACTGCTAGAGGCACTTTCGTATAGCGCCACTCGAACCTTCGCTGCCCTACAGACTTTCCGCATTTTGTGTGACTCACACTGATGGCTCTTTCTGCTGGCATGTTTACTTGTTTTGCCCTATTTCCGTAATAAACTACACTCGCGTCTCATTCCAACTCAACTTTCTCATCGACACCATAATCACTCTGCCTGAAAATATCTGAATTATCTCTACTGCCAGCTCTTATCCTGCGATTCTCTCAGCATTATCTGAGTTATAATTTATAATTACCGCCGCTCTCCAGCACCTACGACAGCTATGGCTTCCGAGTTAAAGGCTCGCAAAAGACGATGCAGCTACAAAATATGGCGAAAGAAACAACCGAAGAGCCTAGCCAAGATATGACGAAACAAATGATCCAAAAGTCCAAGGTTTATTTACCGCAGTTGATGAAAGGTTGAAGGGTAGGCCGCAGGATAATCAGTCTCACGACGGAGAAGATCGTGAAGAATCTTCTCCAATGTTTGGATACTCAGAGCCAGACTCCACCGATGAGATCGAGTTAGCTCAGGAGATAAAAGAACGCCTACCAGAGATTTATAGACGAATACGCATGGACGACGCCTACGAACCCGCACTAGTTACACTAGTGGTCTTACCCTTTGGTTGTAATAACAGACTTTCCTTTCCTTCAGATAGGTCGTCAAGTCTATAACAGGAGAATTGTCGGGTTTGGGAAAGATACTCTTTTGCTCACCAGTATCGTCATCACCTGTGCTCTGGTTGTGGCCACGTTGAGGCGTGGGTTATGGGCCATGAAGTCTGGTTTGTCTGATCTTACAAGGTCGACGATTACGACCTCAACTTCTTGACTTGGCGAATCGTCTATGGTGCGAACCGAGATCATTCCCAGAGGCACTTCCGATGGGGGAATTCCGGTCAAGAGATACTCGATCATGCTCTACTGTTTACGATACCCGGTGATTATCAAGATTTTCCCCATCTCCATGGGAATGGGACCGTTGCGAAGGCTGCGCATGCTATCTTCATCCAGTCCTCGAAATGCCTTAAGTGACCACATGGGTGCTTTGGGAGTCACGTAGGCGGCGAGCTCAGTCACATATCGGGCATTGACTGGATTGACGAACGAAGTCACCACCTTCTGTTCCGCTCCATCAAGAATGTCATTGAAGATCATGTTCGAGTTGGGCCCCTTGTCTTGTCGGTGGCTTTCCTTGCATTCAGTGGCAATCCATCTATGCATGACTGTTATCGAAACGAGCGGTCATTATTCATTATGAGGTCACCGCTATAGAAGTATCCTCGTGGCCAGTCTTGATCATCTCCATGGGCGCGATGGCTGATGCAGAGAATAAAGGTTAATTGACCGGCTTGTTCCATTCTGTGAAGGAGGCTTCGTTTTCGCTGAGCCGTGAAGAGGGCTTTGTAATTTTTTTTCTAGACAGAGGCGAACACTACAAGAAACGAGGTTTACGAGCTATCGGGAAAAGCTTCCAAGTAGATTTGCGATACATTACATCATGTAGTGGAAATGAAAATTAATTAGAAGAAGCCTTTCTTATTCCCCAACTCACTGTTGCATAGGCGTCAAATATTGACGAGGAGCTAAGCTACCAAATGCGAGATGATATCATTCTTACAAGACAAATAAATCCCCATCCTCCTGCGCCGAGTTGTTGGATTGTCCCGAGATGTCGAATGGTCCCAAGTCTTTTCCCAAAGCTTCTTCGACTGCTTTGACTATACGCTCAACTGCAGGCAAGACTTTGGTCTCTACTGCATCACGGTATTCTTTATTGTCTGCTTCGAGCTCCATCATTTTCTCCATGAGCATTCCCATCCGCTCCTCGTTGCTTCTGGCCGCTTCGAAATGCGAGAGTCGAAGCCCCTTAACCTGCTCTCGGATTTTCTGGTTGGCATCAGCGATGTACGACTTGAGGCGATTTTCCATTTGCTCAAGATCATGCTGCGACGAATGGCCACAAATGACGAGCGACGAACAACCACCGACGATGGGCGATGAATGGCCCAGAAGAGAGACGGCATTCGGCTGGCCGTGATCGGGACCAGAATTAGGGAGAGAAGAGCCAGGGGGGAGAATAGGGGGCGTCTGCGCTCCTCCACTGGCTCCGCCACTCAGGCGCTGGAAGTCATTGTCTGCCTTGCGCTTCTTGGCTTTGGTTGGCCTTGCGTGGTACTCCCGATATTTGTTGTCGAAATTACGAATCTCAAGCGACTGGAATAGGCCTTTCACAATGGCGTCCAAGTGATCCATCGGTCTATCGACATAGAGGGCTCTAATGAAAATATATTTCGCCCAAGTGGGCCTGACTTTCAAATCTCTGTAAACCGTATGTTTGCTTGGAGCAAACCTTGCATTTTGTCCAACCAAGAAAGCTTGATCCTCGATGAGCTTTTTATACTCCTGCTGATCTTCGGTGGTCATATTCGTCGCTTGCTGCCAGTATCCTTTGACGACCCTGATACCACGGGTGTATTGAGGGTGGCTCTCTCGGAGAGGTATATCAGTGAGCTCAATCTGGAGTGGAGGTAGCTGAGGATTAGGACACGGATTGATGTGTGCCA
This sequence comes from Trichoderma hamatum GD12, assembly GCA_000331835.2. Taxonomy (NCBI): domain Eukaryota; kingdom Fungi; phylum Ascomycota; class Sordariomycetes; order Hypocreales; family Hypocreaceae; genus Trichoderma; species Trichoderma hamatum. The sequence continues at coordinate 314,717 of KQ479132.1, forward strand.
TAGTCGTTGATGACGGGAGCACAAAAGTGCATCCAGGAAGTAGGGGGTTTGGGGTGTAGCGGATGATCAACTGGGGTATGCTGATGATGGTGAAGGCTAGGCCTGAGGAGAAGTGGGAAAGAAAAGTAAACAGCAGAATTTCAAGGTGGGGAAGAGTGGTAAACCATAGAAATCGAAAGACTCAAAAGGAAAACGCGGCACGCGACTCGTGGTGACGCGTTCAAGTTAAATTTCGCATGATGAGCTGGCAGTGCCCAGCGGCTGTCATCGCTAACGACCGTTGCGTGGCTGTCAGATGTCATGGCGTTGCACCAATTGGCGGCAGTTATTCAGAAGAGCGCACACAAGGTATGTTTATGAGATTGCTCAGCATGAAGAGGGAGGGTTAATAAAGAAGAAATACTAGCCACAGCGACGCCTCACGCCGTCTTCAGAGGGTGACCTCGTCTTCGGGGGATGACCTTGAATCGTACTGATTGGCGAGGAACACTGGAGCTGGGCATGATAGAATAGCGGCTTGTTCTTTCAACGATTTTGGATAGGCAGGCGAATTCGAGTGTTCTACTTGATATATAACTCTTAACTACATGTAGCGACAACGGTGCTTTCAATAGGAGCATGTTCTCGTCTGCCATCTGCTGAATTGATACCAATCAACTTTGCGTTATTCGTCATTGATATTGAAGGAACTCTCCAAATATCCCTCATTCAGTTCTGGAGACACTACGCCCACGGTCTTGAGCGCTGTAATATTGGCAGAATTGAAGAAAAAAGGCTTGTCTGAGAACATCTTTACTGCACGAGATGTTGACTGGGTGGAGCTCTCGATAAGCCATTCTCGCCTTTCGCCTGATACAATAGAGCACATACGGGATTTCACTACGCGGTAAGTTGCTCTGTCCTAACAGCCTTCATTGGCATATTACATGCTAATGGTAGTATTTGCATTCGTCAAACTACGTATGAACAATCAGCAATAGATCCCATAGCGTTTGTGGCCGACAAAAACCGAATTACCTATCATTCTCACAGCGCACCTGGAACTCGATGTCAATATGCCAGACGCCACCATGAACGAAGATGACAGCCTCTATGGCATCATTGATGATCGCCTCCATAACAACGCCAAGGAACGTCTGTGGACGATCACACAAACACGCCGGCACATTAAGAGATCAATACCAGCCACTAGCCCACTCCCACAAAGCAGTCCACACATTCATCAAGAGGGTGGTGCACCATCTGAACATAATGACGAGCCGTCGTCAGGAAATGACAAAGAACCCATCGTGGACTGGATTCTTCTTCCTGCGTGTAATGTTTAGCCCCCAAGCCTGTGCAAATCAGTCATGGCGCTCAGCTACCATGGAAAAATACCCAGACGCACTGAAAGACACACGAAAGGGAATCGTACCCAGGTATTACCGACAAGTCCTCGGCGATCTAGATTAGAACTGGCAACTAGAAGACCCAGAGACAAAAAGCCCCAACTACGACGCAAGAACTCCCAAACAACGTCGAGCTGGAAAAAAAGAGAGACCAAGCTAAAGCAAAGAACAAGAGATAATAAAAATTCCAATGCCATTCATTGATCAGCTGCTTAAGATATAAAATAACTCTATTAATTTTAATAATA
>KQ479133.1:0-93737 GCA_000331835.2 Trichoderma hamatum GD12
GTATTAATAGTTAATATAGCTGTTAATGAAATCATGTATTATATTTTAATATTATTCTTGATAAACCAGCTTTAAATAATGTATAATAACATTCCTTTAATTCTATTTTCTATTAAATACAGCTAAAACTGTTGTGGTAATATGTTTTTAAATTAACAGCAGCCTTCTTAAACCGTAGGCTAATTTAGAAGCTCGCATACAGGTCTAACTAACGACTGATAGTGGCTTTGGTATACAGAGTACGAGGTACTGCTTAGCATCAGTACTCTAGATTATAGGGGGGTATACTCCATGGGGACCGTGACTGCCAGGGTGCCTGTGTTCCTCTCCAGCGATGATCTGCACAGAGCATCGTCAATTGACCGGCTGGTCTCGGGCCTCGTTTTAACATCATAATCGGAGAGCCGAGTACCTAGTCGACATACCATGTCTTCTCAGCAGAACAAGAGCGTGGCCAGCTCGCGCTTTGAGCTACTGCCTGCGCTGAACCTGAATTTTGGCAGCATCACCGACGGCACCGATATTCCTCCACCGCCGGAGTCTCCGACTGAGCCGACGATTACGCCAGCGAGAACATCCAAAACCAGTGATGAGAGCATCAGCGCCAAAGAAGCGACTTCAACAACAGTAGCGGTCCCGAATAAAGTTGACACGACAACTCCCGAAGACGCGCCGCCAAGTCCTGCCATCTCGGGTCAGCAGGGTAGAGTCCGCCATTGAATGATGTTTTGCTGCGTTTAATAACAATCCAATAGCAAGCACCTTTCAGGATAACGGGCGCAATCTTGCCAATGTGTATCGCCCACAAAGCCAGAGCGGCTCAAGCTTCGCAGACTCGGAGAAGAAGCGAGCGAGCGGCTGGTTCAAGCGTCTAAGAACGGGAGAGAACCAGTCAAGGAGGCGCTCGAGTCTCTTAAGCCTTGAGCAACCACATATAGCGACGACGCCGAAGCCGACTTCTAATAAACCGCCTCCCAAGATCCCCAAGCTTGTACACCTCGAGAGCGACAATGACGGGTTTGGATCAGATTTATTCGATGACATTAAATAATAACCAGTACAACCCTCGACATAGACTCTTGTTTTACAAATGTGCTATTTCTTTCAGATATATATCTATACTTGGAATTTAAATCTCGCTGGCTTAATCTACAATTATTAATATAGCCAATACAATAATTCGGAATCATTCAAATATATCTTGTAAAAGCCCGTCTTTGGTAGCAGCTCTACCAAACATTGGAGCTTATGGAGCAGACACGAAGGCATTGTTCTAAATTACACGCCTTAACGCCCACTTTATTGCTTACCCACTAACTTGGAATGTATCTGCTCATGCCAATAATCATAAGACTTTGAATGTTTATATTGCGCTGCATATGTGGAGCAATCTGCTAGGTTGCGATACATCGAGCCTAGGCGCGACTGCGTATGGGTGGGTATGCCTTAAACTTTTCTTGGAGAGAAAAGCGGACTTTTTATCCTCCGATGCGTATCTCCCTATCGGATGACAACTTCTCATAGACAAGCCCAAGGTTTAATTTATCATTGTTATATGCTGCCATCGACCCTATAGCATGGACCGCGATCGCGATGGCCGGAGCCGCAGGTAAGAATCGGAACCCCTTATTCCATGGCTTTTGGTGAACTGCAAACTTGACTCACAGGTTTCGTAACTGGGTGAACTGAGCGTGGCGCACTTACGAAGATGAAGAAGCCCACCACGCTCATTTTCGCACCCCAGATTTCAGATCTTGGTGGAAGCCCCTATCAAGCGCATGACTAATTTTCATAGGTATGACGACGGTGAAGTCGTTAGATATGGTGCTGGAGAGTCTTGGAGGCCAACCCCGCGGGAGCGATCGCCCAGAAGACCGAGGAGCCCAGTGAGAGATAGAGCAAGAAGCCCGCCGCGTACCAGAAGCCCTCGCCCTCGAAGCCCCATAATTCCGGGATCCGATAGCTATGTGCCTGGGAGATATCCGCCGCGAAGGCGCTCCCGGAGTATAAATGATCGATACCGGCGCGATCGATCCAGAGACCGCGAAAGCCCCAGAAGGCGCGAGAGAAGCCGGTCCCCCATGAGAAGATCACCACTGCCTCGCCGGAGCCCACCCAGAAGAGAGTCGCCAGCAAGAGAGAACAGATACGACCGGCCCAGATCTCCGCGACGGGATTGGGAGCGTGATAGGCCCAGAGATATAGACCGTGATCGAGATTGGGACCGTGAAAGGAATCGACCTAGGGAATGGGAGCGAGACGCCGAGAGGCGCGATGATAGGTTTGTTATATATATATATATAACTACGCCTAATACTGGTATCTTTGCTAACTCAGAATCACAGGAGGTCACGCTCTCCATTCCCTCGAGATCGCCGTCGCGAGAGGACTCCGCCAGGGAAAACAACGCCTATTGCTGTCCGTGGTGGTGTTTACAGGCCTCGTTCTAGGTCACCCAATCGACGAGATGATAGATATCACTCATATAAGCGATATTCGCCGATGCGAGAACCTGGGCCCGCGTCTGCGCTACCGTCTCGACCTGCTTCAGAAAGAGCGGATTCTCAATCACAGTCCGCCAAAACTCGTTCCCCCATCACATTGGAAGGCTCTCCTCTCCACCGTGCTGCGACACCAGTTGCAGCTGTCAAAGACATCCAGCGGCCCGTTGCAAACGAAACTGCCTCTGGCCCTTTAAAATCCCCGCCACGTGGCCCTGCAGCATTACGAGCACCACCCAGCGGACCGGCTGCTGCCCGTGCAAATTCAATCTCAGCAACGATGCCCATTCCACAAACGCAGAGAATTCCTCAAACACCAAATGCGATGCCACACAGAACAGACACTACAAGCCCAACAAACCCGCCTTCAGGACCTCGAGGCTACATCCCATTAAATAGAGGATCTTCTTTTTCATCTCGTGGCGGAAGGGGAGGATGGAATTCAGCGCCGTCTCGCCATCTATCTGGCCCACCACCTGTATCAGCTACGACAAGTGGCCCTTCTAATATTCCCACAGGTCCTCGAGCAACTGCTTCAAATGGGGCTGGCGCAGGAATATCTCCTACTCAACGACCTTTCAATCCACCCACGGGGCCCTCAGCTCAACATGGCAGCGGACCAAGACAGAGCCTTGCTCAAAGCTTGTTAGCGACGATGCCCCCCCTTGTTCCCGGCGGGAAAACAGATCCGACTATGGCACCCCTGACACTTGGTGTCACGAAGGAGATTGAAGGTCATTACAGAAAGCTGAAAGACGAAGAGGAAAAAATACGAGAGGAACTACGGCTAAAGCAAGAGCGGCTCCGAAAGAGTCTCTACTCATGGTCCAGACTTGAGCGAGATGCCCGGGCGTGGGAGATGAGAAGCGACCTGAGCGAGAAGAGCATGAAGAACTTGGCTGGCGAAGGCGTTGGTGGTGCAGCCTTTTAGAGATAAATCTCCTCACTGGATTTTTGACAATTGCTTTTTTTATGAAATTGTCAGACTAAAGTTATGCGTCTAGACTCTGCTGGTATACGTTAATCCCATCCAACAACTACCACACATATGTATATAACATGGCAGTGGAGGAAAAAATGATGAATAGCAGAATAATTTATTGATGAAACACTGTTTCATATGGGTTTAATACATGAAATCACGAGAAATCTAAAGCAAATGATGTATCAAGTTCTTCTTTGCAGAGATAAAAAGGGCAGACAGAAAAAAATCCAACCCGTTTCCATTCTAACAAGTCGTCCTGAGCTCCATCGATTATTGATATTATCGTTCATGTCGTTCTCATGCATAAGATGAGATCCTGATTACCTCTTTTTAACGCCAACGTAGTAATAATTTGCCCCCTTTGAATACCTATCTATCAAGCTCGGCGAGATGTCACATCGGCAGGTTGAGATTGTGGTCATCTTTAATTTTCAAATTGTTGATGGGTGTTAGATAGAGATGAGGAAACATCCTCAAAACGCAATAGAAAAGTCGTGATCGTCGTCATCATCCCCATCCCACTCTACGCCCGAAGAACCCTCGTTATCAGTGAGGAAGTCTTCCATGCTGTAAGGGAACTCTCTCGTTTTCTGATTATCGATTATGATATTGACAGTATGACAAAGTCCCTGGACTGCCAATTCTGGCTGTGGATCGGAAGATGAGCTTTGCTGGGTTTCGGCACCGGATAGCTCTGTTTCATCGAATTCGCCTTCATCAGTATCTGGTTCTCGGTAGAGTGGCCTTCCATGCCCTTGGCGTTGCGATGTGTTGTCTCTTCTGGGACGACGGGTCGAGTCACGCACATGAGCCTCGATTCTATTACTCCTTCGAATAGGAGACCTCGGCGATCTAGATCTCTTCCTCTTGCGTTGTCTTACAGGATCGTGAGTGCTACTCGTCTGCTCAGATGCCGCCGCATGATGTGGATCCTCATCCGCTCGGAGAAATACCCGTTCAACCATGTGTCGCAGCTTGTGTCGCAACTCAGCGCGAGTTTGCCATGGGATATCAAGTGCGGTCTTGATTACTAGCTCACGCAAATTCGGCAAGCCCGCAGCATTATCAACAAGCGAGTGGATGAACGTATGCACGCTTTCTATTGACCAGCTGCGAATATGTTCGATATCGATGACACGGATAGTAGACGGCCATGCTGGAATCTGGTCGGGGAGAAGGGCGAAATCATACATGGGGTCCGCATCATTAAGGGAATCATGATGCCTATAATAAGACATATTCATGCGCAGCTCTTGCAGGCTAGGACAAGCCTCAGCCAAAATTGTTAAGAAAGTAAGATTCAAGGATTGGTTGTGCATTAGGGTAAGAGTGCGGAGGCTGCTGCCATGAGTGATAAGGAACAAGGCTAGATTCTCAGCATCAATTTCCCAGCAATTGATGAGCTCTAGGTGAGCGAGATGTTTGGGCAGCAAAGAGAGCAGACGGCTGGTCATGATGGTAGATGATTCAAAGACCAGATGTTTGAGGAATTTAAGTTGTGCTATGGCATCCCCGACAGCATCAATAACTTCATCGTCTTCGGCAGAGGTTTGTAGGTTGGCTTGAGGGTCATTGAGCGCTGATCCTGAAAGATTGAGCGAGGGGACTTGGAAATTCGTAAAGCTCAGCCGCGTAAGGCGAGCAAATGACGGCATTTGGTGGATTCGGATAATGTCATTGAAGTCTGCAACATAACCACCAAGCAAGCTTCCACTCCACTCCCAGCTCTTCAGGCTAATGGGAAGAAGTGCTCCTCCAAGAGCCTCAGAATCCTCAGCTAGTGACTCGAGAGCAAGGAATATATCCTCTGAATAGTTCCATCTGACATGCGTGTCAAGCTCTCTGTAGGGCGGCTGTTCTGCAGGGTTAATAAATATCAATTCTTTTAGGCGAGTCAAGGGTTGGATGAGTTGAGAAGCTACTGCTTGAGACACAATCCGAACATTTAGGTGAAGGGACTCTATTTTCCTCCGGTAGTTGAACAGAGTCTCCGTGGGAGATCGTTCTAGCAATGAAACCAGTCGTTTCGCTTTGGAGGCATGCCGTAACACTGGATGGCGGTAGATGGCTGTTAATGCCGGCTCTGATAATAGCTTGCATGATGTGGCAGCTTGGAGTAGCCAGTGTGTATTCGCTGCATCTGCACTGCTTTCATCGCGAGTGTACAAGAAGACATCGACCCAAAACTGGTAGGGAATCCGGGGATCTGACCAGTCTGGGCCGCTGGTTGGGGATGTCTGACTGAGGCTCTCTGATGCTGTTTGTCGTCGCTTGCTCGGAGAGCTCGTGCTGGCGGCTGGGCGGCCTCTGTTACTAGCCTTGCCCCTAGAGGTGGTCTTTGGATGCTGGCGCCGTGTTGCTTTCGGGCTGGCTTTACTATCATGCCCAGCTGCTATTCTGGTGCTCCTTCGTTGAGACGAGTGCCGGGTAGGTGATCTGGACACATGATGAGGTTCCAAAGGAGACCCGGACGCACTTGAACCTGATTCTGAGGAATCGGCGGAAGTCTCGCGCGCTCTTCTTGAGGTGCGAGATGAATTGGGCCGAGACTGACGAGCTGGATTTCGTCGACTGCTATTTTGAGCCAAGGCTCGCTGCCCGGCGCTGCGTGTCAGCGGCATTGCACCACGTAGTTGACGGCGCTAGCTCTGGGGACTTTAGTGAAGAAGCTGCAGGCATATAGAAAACACAGGGCTTCTATAGCCTGGGGCGATCTATTATGCGACACTTTGCGAGCTTGCTGCAGCACCCTGCTGTTTGGAGAAATACTGACTTGGGGCCGGTTGGAGCTGAAAGTCTGTGCAGAAGCAGGAATGAGTAAGTATGAGGTAGCACTGTTTCGATTACAGCAGCACCGAAAGGGCAGCCAGCAGTGAGATGCATAAAAGTTTCACGCAGGCGTAGCGGGGCCCAGCTCAACGTACGTGTACTCTGTCATGTGATGAGTACTGTGTAGGTACTTATCGCGCAGCATGTCAGTCCAGATGTACTTTAATAAACATCTTCAGAAGCACTTAATCGATTGAGGCTATATGATGGAGCTTGAAATGTTGGGTCAATACTAAGGTACAGAGTACCTGCGTGCAGACGACCGTGTATTCACGTCGAGTGGGTTACAGTACCTAGGTAGTTGCTTCTCCCAGCATAATCCTGACGAGAGACCCTTGCCGTTACCCACCAGCGTCGACTCTGACGTGCTGACGTGCCTGCAGTTACGCAGGACAAGTACTTTGTACCCAAGGGAAATGAAAGCTTAGATGCGGCATCGATCAAACTAAACCAAGTCCGGTACAAGTGAAGATTCGCAAATCCCAATGCTGCGGAACACACAATGTAGGTATCCAGAGAGTATACTGGGTGCTTAGTAGGTCGTATGAGAGATATATTCCGTCCACCACTTATTCCTGATGTCACGCGGGCAGTTATATCGGCAATCAAGGTTTGCAGCGCTGCGAACTCAGATCTACGCAATAATACAGCAGGTTGCTCCAGCAATGACAGCAGTGTTTGTTTATTTTCTGCAGCTGGCAGTCTTCTATTCCAGTCACGCCGACATGCTCATTGGGTACCTGTATATTACGGAATATCGGACCTTGCGTTAGCGCCATGCGACTCGGCATGACAGACTCCGCAGCGTGTGGTTGTTTTCTCAGTCTGTTTTGGAAAGTTTGTTGGTCGGTACCGCTGACAAGGAGAGATCTTCTCCTGGCATCTCCACTTCTCCCTAGTGCCATCGACGGAGAGCTAAAATCGCAAGACAAACCTCCTTTGCTCTATTATTTCCATTTCCTTTGTAGTGCTTCCTCCAATAGTATTTGCCTGACATTCGCCCTAGCCGTAGCTGTGCACCGGACATGCCGATGGCTACGTGCATATAGTGCCCTCATGCTTGTAAGCGTGGGCTGTGTCAGTGTAGGTACATGGCTCCCCATAGCGCTAGCCACCGACTGCTTGGTACCCGCTACCAACCGCTGCTGTAGGGCACCTGAACGGCTGGTGGCTTCAGCGTCGCTTACAGCGAGGTCCGCTGGCGCTAGGCTTATCCGGGGCCGCGATACAGCCGGCAGGTCCCCGTTTGCCCAGGTCTCATCTACACGCGTCTGCTTGCTTTGTTCTGTCGCGCTGTCAAAGCCGCTACCGTCTGCTGGCCGCATTCCCAGCATCTTCATTCCCGTCGCAAACCCTCGCACCGCCTCAATCCTTCCTCTCTAGCCTCCAGCCGCCGACTGCTGTTGTGTGCGTGGCGTGAAACGACGGTTGATACTTGGTTACACACTGCCGGCCGGCGCATTCTCATCATCTGCCAGGGTCGGGCATTCACATCCATCTGGACATTTTCTTGGGTTGCCGCAGCGGCAACGAGGCGTGCGGGCTCATAATGCTCTAAAGCCAAGGGAGAGCTTCATTCACCGTCTTCGCCAGCACTGTTTGTTTTGTCTGCGTTGTCTTGGCATACTTTGGGCTCACCCGCCGTCTCATAGACCACCTTTTTTCTCATGATTGGTTTCATCCCGCCATGACGGTGAAAACCAGGTGCCAGCGTCGAGCCCCCTTTCTTCATCGCAACTGGATCAAAGGCACCAGAGCCTTGAAGGACTCTGCAGCTATGGGCAACATAGTATCTTCACCAATTCATAAAGGATCACATCAAATCGACCATGAAAGGGGCCCGCCACTGAAAAGGCGACGAGTTTCAACGCCCGACTCGTTCCCTGTTGATCATCTCATTGCCTCTCCGCAGACTTCAGATTCCCGGTCTGCCCTCCGCGTTGAGGTTCTCAAAATTTCTCACAAAGATTCAAAAAAGGTCAGGTCCTATCACGGTCAAGCTCACCCTCACGATGTTACGCACACCAAAGCTAGCTGCAGAATCACCATCTCTGAACTAACTCCTGGCTTCCGCCCCCGAGTTGTTCACTGCCAGAGCCAGATTTGCGGCTTAACAACGTTTAAAAACCCTGCGGGCCCTCACCGAGTCGCGCGCATTGACTTGCCGAAGCCCTTCTACATACCCCAGGAGAGTATCCTGATCAACCGAGTGGATGATGACAAATACGACTTGGCAGACTCCTACGACATTGTAGTCGAACTAGAAGCTGCCCAGGGCGAGAAATGGCCACCCTTAGACTCGACTGATTTCGGCATTCCACCAATGTCTTCTGATCTCTCTTCTGCCTCCAGCAAATCATGGGTCTTGTCGAGCCGCTTTGACACGATTTTTGGCAGGCTCAAGGGCGCTGTGTCCTTATCGGCAGGATACTCAGAGAATGAGCCTCCCTTATGCACTGATTATGTCATGGATGTTGACCTACGCTGGGCAGCCGGCTACAAAGCATTAAAGCTCTTGGAGAAGGGCTCGATGCCCTGTATCAACGCCATCGATCCTGACTCGGATTTGATGGATGATTTATTCGCCCCAAATCTGAATCGAAGGGTTAATGGCATCAATGGTCATCATGCAGACGAGTTCTCTGTTGAAATTGACGAAGAGGGCCTGGACGGCCCGGAAGGGGCACAAACCCCATCAAGGTCTTTGAGAACCCGTGAGAAGAACAAGGTGTATAACTTAAAGGTTCTGAGTGACCAAGCCCAGGGCAGAGAGAAAAAGCGTCGCGCGCGAGCTAATCACCTCACGGCGAATGAAGGCCGCGTTAGCTATCTCCTACCGTCTGACCAACCTGTCTGCCTAGACTATTACCGTTGCGTGACTTGCGGAGCCTATCACCAAACTATGCAGCAGCTACAGGGACATCTACAAACTTTCCATCCCGCATATAACTATGTGCTCGAAACGACGAGTCAGGGGCCGCAATTCCGAGTCTCTAGTCGATGCGAGGCTATGGCTTCTCCCCTCAAGGAGTACGAGATAAACCCGCCCGTTAAACCATTCAACCTCGAGACATATCTTGTTGGTGACCAGTCATGGATCTCATCTCGGCTTGGATCGGATACCATTGACGATATTTTCACGTTTTCAAAGGATAAGAGCGCCTTTGATAGGCTCCCTTCCCAGTCTCCAGTAGCCACACAACCAAAGTTTGGACAACGGCGCTTGGGGGCCCATGAAAACGAAAAGATCCTGGTGCCAAATATTAAGCAGGCCCTTTTTGATCCAATTAGCAGAGCGCGATTAATTCCCGGCCAGGAGGTACCAAAGAGGATACTAGATAACACATGGCTGATCCAGAAGCACCGAGAAAGTACAAGCGACTTTTCTGATGTTACTCCTGCAGAAAAGGAGTATATCTGGGAATGGGACGGCTACATCCTTCGCCAAAGCCTCACATCTGCCGCCTATTTTCCCCGAGCCTGGTTGGGCTTTGTTCGAGAAAAGGCATCCTGGCTTGTTGCCGCTGAACAGCGTTTGTTGGAGTTTGGCAAACATCTCAGCTTGCTTCGAGTTCGCGATATGCTTGAAGACAAAGTTATACTTGAAGCCTTTTCCCACATCAATGAAGCGAGAGCGAGGTTACAACGAGATGACAATGTTGAAGGTAGTGGTGTCCAAACCGAAGAAGTAGACCCAAAGCAGTCTCCGAGAGCTACTCAGATCCGCAAAGGTACAAATGGCTGTACCGTCTGCCAGCTGCCCGTATTGGGGCCCAGAATGCTGGTCTGCGCAAACAAGGTATATTTTCATCCTATGCCAGCATTTGTCTGTTATTGAATGTATACTTACGAGAGAAAACTCTAGCTCTGCCCTCACAGATTATATCACTCAGACTGTATACGGCCAGAAGCGGCTGTACCTGTTGATAAAAAGCAAGGCTGGCTCTGCAATGCGTGCTTCGCGAGCAAATCGACTTAGGAAAAGAAAGCTGAAGATGGCACGCAAGACAAATCAGATTCCTCGATTCCAGGTCCCTCGGATAACCCCAGGAGTCCTGGCAGGGACTGTAGCACTACCAATAAAAATTAATGAGTTAAATAAAGTTATCTAATGACCACTTCATATCGCGTGGCTGGACACTTAATCCTTGCTCGATGCCCTCTGCTTAGTTCGCCCAGCAGACCTGTCGGGGAGGGCATTGCCTCAAAGGCTCCAAGTTGAGATGGAAGAGCTTTAAGGCTTCTGCACCAATTGATCTGGGCGGACTACCGCATTCTAGACCGAGAGATGCACTTAGTAGAGAGTAGGGGCGTCGTTTGGAATTACTGAGCTGGGTGGTAGTGTAAGTGGTAGTGTAAGTGGTACACCAAGTATTCTACCGTCCATATGCGACGATAGCCAGCCGAACTAAAGCCAGCTACGTGTGACACGATAGAAGAGCGAAAATGTTTTAATGGTATCAATGAAGCCTTAGATTTACTATACATGAAATTCCCATAAAAAATACTCCATGTTTCCATATTCCATATTCCGTTTCTTCTCCTACTATTTAATTTAATTAGAGCACAAAGTGTCATTCGCTCTGCCGCCGTCATCCTTGTTCCATTTTCCAACTAAACACGGCTATATATATATGTTCCCTAGTCGAGATGAGAGCACATTTTCTCGGTCGTATTAAAATTTATATTTGCCCTCTCGCTTCTTCTCATTGAGCTCCTTCTCGGTACGCTGTCGCTTCCTGCTCTCTTCCGCAATCATTTGGCTCAAGTCATCGTCATAGGCCCACCTTGCACCGATACCTTCTTCCTTCTGGCTGGCATCATATTTGCTCCGTAAATCGTCTTTGCTGAGGCCACCGTGCTGATTCAGTGAGTCAACATCGATCGCCACGTCTATGTCGCCGGGCTTCTTTCGCTTCCGGGAATCGTCATCTGCACCAAGCACGGGCATGCCGGCCTGGGCAGCGCGCTGAGCAGCATTGATATCGTACGCGCGGTCGCTGCCAAAAAAGCCCTCGGCACGGACTTGCCGCTCAGGCACAACCGTGTAGGCAGAACGAGGAGCAGAGGACTCCTCGGTGTCGTATCCACGCCTCTCTTTGCGCAAGTCCATCTCGCCAGCAATCGATGTTTCGACGCCCTGTTGTGAATAGTCAGGGTGTACCGTGCTGGCATAGCCTCCTGGTGTCTCGAGTCCGCTGGGAGTTTCGGTGCCGCCAGGGACATCCTCGTCCTCGGATTCTTCTTCTTCATCCTCTTCCTCCTCTTCTTCAGATTCCTCTTCGCGAGGTTGTAATTCTCCCCACAGTGTTCGTTCCACAGAGTCTCCGTTAGATAACTGAGGCTGCGCTGCCTGTGCTTGGCCAGTAGCGCCGTTTTGCGCGGTGAGACCAAAAACATCACCACCGTATAAGGGGCGATTGAACTCGTCAACCGGAGGCTTACCCCAGCCACCAGGGTGGAAGCCCCATGATCCACCAGGAGGGGGCGGCGCGTTCAGGCCTGGTATCTTTAAAGTAGGGTAGGACGGAGGGGTGCCGAATCTTTGCTGGTTGATGAGCCAAGGAGGTGGTGCTCCAGGTGGCATACCAAGCGCTTCTTTTGTCGCATCGCTCAACTCGCCAGAACGAAAGTGCTGATAGTCTACCTCCGTTTCCTTGCCCTCGTAATAGACTTCACCAAATCGCGTCAACTCAGGTTTCGTCTGGAACCGGAAGAAGGCATCGTAGAGCTTTTGATAATCGATATCTAATTTGCCCATCTTTGGCGCGACTCGTTCTCGCTGCTTCTGTTTCAAAGTTTGCTCTGCCTGTTTTTCCAACACTGCGTCGCGCATCTCGGCAATACCGGTCTCGGCGATGAACTTGGGTAATCTAAATGCTGACTTCTCAATTCCCCTCTTTGAAGACAAGTATTCTCGTTTCATTGCCCAGTGAGCCGGTACGGGAACGACGTTTCTCTGCGCCTTGACTTGCACCAAGAGTCGGGGATCTGAAGCTGAGACATCGTGCCATTCGACCACTTCTGGGATGCCGACGAGCGCCTTGAGCTGCGCAACAGATAGTTTATTCAGCTGCTTCCGTTTCTTCTTCGATAATTTCTGCTGGCCGGATTCCTCTTCTTCATCAGGGATGTCGTCATTGTCGCCGAAGAATACGTCTCCCTGGTTTCCAGCATTGGCCTCCTTAGCAATCTGATCCTCCACAAAAGAGACACCGAATTTGTTGAAAATGTCCCGGTAGGCGGCAAACGCAGGGTCGTCGTCTAGCAGGTCTTCTCGGACTGGGTCGCTAGCAAGCGCGGAAGGCTTTGCTGAGTCGGTCGCACTCTTGATATCGGTGACATCTTCAGGCGGTGGCGATCCATCCTTCTTCTCGGCGGTTGGCCCATCAGCCTCTTCGGTTGGTTGAACCTGCACCAAGGTGAGAAACTGTGTGACGCGTAAAAGTAAAGAAAGTGGGTGGGAATGGATGTGACGTACTTCTTCTGCCTTGGCCTTCTTCTGCTCCTTCTTCTTCGCCCTCCTCATCTGGTTCTTGGTCATCTTTGGGGCCGCCATGGTGATGCCGAGTTTGGCGAAAGACTGCTATTGGACTTGGCTGGGTTGGTCGCCTGAGTTAGGAGCTGGAAAACAGCGTAGAGACCCGCGAGAGCGACGACGTATTGCTTCGGGTCTCTTCCCATGCCGCGGCCAAGCTGGGAGACGCTCTGCACAGACAAGCGAGGCGCGACAGAGGCCGGACGGGATCGCTCAGGCAAGCACTGGACGATGGCGCGGATCCAATGCGAGAGATTGGTGGAGGTGAAGTATGAGTTTGCAGTTATGCTTTTGCTACTACGGAGCCCCTACTAGTGGCACCAGCTTTTGCTCCCAGGAAAAAATATCCCAGCGATCGTGTCCGCCAAGCGCTAGCGCGTGGGCGCGGCTATCGGGCCAACATCGGCTAATAGCGCCAGGTACCAGGCTATCGCCGCCAAGAGATTCGCCAGCCGGGCGACTCCTTTTGTCTAACCCGAAGCACCTCTGCGTTGCACCAAATCCGCGCGCTGTCGATCTCCTTTCCACTTTGAAGACGCAACGTTTTATTCCCTGCGCCGTGTCCGACTTTGCTTCTTTCTTCTCCCCTCCTCCACGGTTTTGTAGCGGCAGTTCTTATTTTTTATTTTATTTTTCTCTTCTTTCTTCTTGCCATTGCCTAGAAGCTATCGACTTTGCATGGCTTTGTGGTAATGGACCATTTACCGATCCACCCCTGTCTCTCGTTCTCAGCTCGTATTCCAGATGTCAATTGATGCAACGGCGTAACCCACCAGCACCACCTCTACGTTGAACGTCGGCTCTCGATTTTCCAACCGTCAGCACCCGCCCACAATTCGCTCGAGCGCGCGCTCAGAGAAAGACACCTATACTCGAACGGCCATCTCCATTTTATTTATTCGAGTCGAGCGGCGGGAAAGAGGATCTCTCTACCTTTACAACGTCCAGAGGCAGCACAACCCACCGCCGCTGCGTAATGGAAAAGTTTCCCAGCCTTGCGACATCACCAGGTCTGGGCAACGGCTCTCCCAACGATGCCAACTCCCTAAACTCGCCGTCCATGGCCTTCAATGGCAACAACCTAAGTCCCAATGGCTATCCCGCGAGAAGCGCATGGTCTTCGTCTGGCCGCACCCACGGCCGCCAAAAGAGCCTTGGCGATGCATTCCGAACGATTCGTGCCAGAAACGGCAGCATGAGCCAAAACGCCCATGAAATCGCCGATGCGCTACGGGCCCCAGTGTCCCCCAAGCTTGTCGTATGTCACACCCTGCCTTGCGTATGATGGCCGAGGAAATTAATTTTCTTCACATGTAGATTCTCTGCTTGATGTGGTACACGTCGTCTGCTCTGACGAATACGTCGTCAAAGTCCATCCTCAATGCCTTTAATATGCCCGCAACCTTGACCCTGATTCAATTTGCGTTCGTATCTTCTCTCTGCGTCTTCCTCTCCTGGCTGTCCGGCATCTTCCCCGTCCTTCGCACCAAGATCTCTGCGTTAAGATACCCCATCCGCCAGCCCAGTAGGGAGGTTATCATGACAACACTGCCCCTGGCCATGTTCCAGATCGGCGGCCATCTGCTCAGCTCGACTGCGACGGCCAAAATACCCGTTTCGCTTGTCCACACTATAAAGGGCCTTTCGCCGCTGTTTACCGTGCTTGCTTATAGACTGATTTATAACATCCGATACCCCACGGCAACCTACCTCTCCTTGATTCCTTTGACAATAGGGGTCATGCTGGCCTGTTCCAGCGAACGGAGCTACGGTGGCCAGCTACTTGGTGTTTTGGAGGCGCTCCTGGCAACCCTTATCTTTGTAACGCAAAATATCTTCTCTAAAAAGCTGTTCAACGAAGCCGCGAAAGTTGAGTCCGAGGGTGGCGGCGGCCAATCCAAGAAACTCGATAAGCTTAATCTGCTGTGCTACTCATCCGGCATGGCCTTTGCCCTGACTGTGCCGATTTGGTTCTGGACAGAGGGCATCACTCTTCTGAAGGACTTCCTCCATGACGGATCAGTAGACCTCAGCGAGCTGCCTAACTCAATGGACCATGGCCGCCTGACTCTGGAATTCATCTTTAACGGCATTTTCCACTTTGGACAGAACATTATTGCCTTTATCCTACTCTCCATGGTTTCGCCAGTCACATACTCCGTTGCCAGTCTCATCAAGCGCGTCTTCGTCATCGTCATGGCCATCATCTGGTTCAGGAGCCCAACAACCTCCGTGCAGGCAGTAGGCATTGCCCTCACCTTCTTGGGCCTTTATCTCTACGACCGGACCAGCGAGAGCAACAAAGCTGATCGAAGCGCTCGAATGATGTCGGAATCTCGGAATGGATCGCCTTTATTACCGCTCAGCGAGGTGCCCGCGCAGACGGGCCGCTATCGTGCATCTCCTCAGCTGAGGAGCGGTGCATTCCAATCATGAAAGTGATAGTAGCTTCCTCGGCGGGGAAAAAAAAAAGTTTACACAACGAATGTTTATTTCTGAAATACGAGATCTGATCGATTAATGCAACTTAATGTCGGATTATATGGGGTTCTCTTTCTTGGCTAGATAGTGAGCGGGGAATGTTTTCTTTTTTTATACAGTTTCAATGTTTGTCAAATCCATATCAATCCCTCCTTTAGGGATGGGGTAGAAATCAAGCAGCTATCAAATGGGACAAGGGAAAATCGTTTAGACCAGCTGTCTTTACTTTGAGAGAAAAAAATCGGGAAATATCATTAGAAAAGAAAGCGTATATAGAATGGGCACTTATGGAAAATGCTCCAGGTGTATCAATATGAAGCAAACTTGTAACCTGATCTACAAGGTATAATTACGTATTGGTCACGCATTCACACGTTATACGTTTCACTGACGCGGCATGTTGTTGAGCCATCTAGATATTCATCGGCCTATCTCTATCCACTAAGAATAACATTATGGTTATGTTAATCTGCCGCAGGGCCGAGCTTGATTGTGTATTATGTGAAAACACATTATGAATGATCCGTACGCACGCTTTGATGACCCCAATAACCTAAAAATGACAAAAATGACAAAAGAGATGAAAACACCAAAGAAAATGTATATCTGTACCGCCAGACCCCCGATGAACTCCGTTTCACCTATGACAAGGCCGTGGATCCCATAAATTCGTAAATTGAATAACACGCTGCATGAGGTATACGCATTAAGACGAAGGCGGCCTGCTGAGGAACTATCCTTAGCATGGCCTCCCAATGTGTTGTACAACTCCCCCTGATTAGGAGAAATGAAATGAAAAGGATGGTGAATGCTTTAGATCGGTGGTTGAAATGCGATCCCAGCCATGTAGTATGTTTTGCCCCATTGAAGCAAGTTCCAGGAGACAGCTAACTCGGATCGAGCGGCCACGCATGTCTCCTGAGGCGGTATGCCTATTCCTCGGGTATATGATGTGGCCAACCTCTGTGGAATCTGATCAATAGGGCAAAGTAGACAATCCGAAGCCATTCGTTATGCATCAGCATCGATCGTATGGCGAGGAGAGCCAAGAGTTTCCGAGAAGCTTTTGACGGCCGTTGCTGATAACTCAAGAGGATCGCAGCCTCTTCTAAGAGTAAAGCATGCCCAATCATAATTACTTCTCAGCATGTAAACTCTCATCGTCTTGCAATTTTTGTTAAATGATATTTTGCAAGTAGAGATTCAGTGAGCACCATTATGGCGATTTAGTAACCCTTGCATCCCCCATATGTAGTATGTTGGAGGAGGGTTCGGACTGCTCGGAAGTGTCCAACGCAAAGGGGGAGAAGGTGTATGAGGAAAAGAAAAGAAAAATATGGAGTAGTAACTAAGAAACTTTTGGCGTGTATTGAAGCTCTTTAGAATGAGTGGTTGCTGGTGTTGAAGCTCATCTCTCCGGATTCGGCTCCTGAGGATGTAGGTGTAGTTCTCCGGCTGGAGCTTTTGCGGCTGAAGCCCAGCTTTGCGCCGACTTTCTTCCAGCCTTTGTTATGTGCCGCTACGGCACGGTGAAATCCCCCGGGCGAAGTGTTGAAAGTCCATTCTGAGGTGGGTGGTGTAGTAGGGGGTGTCATGGGTTCCGTGACAGGTGAATTGAGATCGGTGTCAACCGTCAGAACCTCCAGATCCGTGCCGCTTGAGACGGCTGTTCGGTCAGACGATGCCTTGGGCGATCCAAAATGAAAGTCATGATGATGGCCATCAGGCATGGGCGTAGCGACGGATTGCAAGAAGGGCACCAAGAGAGAATCGTTCATCAATTCATATATGATGCGTCCTGCTTCGGCAAGTTCGGAGGGATGAGGGGGGTTGGGGCCGTACGGCACGCGGAGAAGGCGATCTCGAACCTGAGCAGGTATGTTCACCTCGCGAGGGGCGCAAGGAACGATGTAGATCTGCATTAACTTCTCCCACCAGGCGCAAACCTTTTCCCGATTTTCCTCCGAGGCGGTCGTTTCGGAGAAGAACTGTTCGTAGAAGGCGGTATAGCGCTGAGAATCAAGGGTAAACTCCAGCGTCTCCATGCAGTGGTTCTGCGAGAGGTAGGCCATAAAGGCAGTGAGGGTCCATGGCGGAGGGGCGGTATCGAGAAGGATCTCGTTGAGGGTCGGAGGGTGACCCGTCATGGTGTATCGGGGAGATGATGCTTCGGACGAGGAGGCGAAGCTGGTCGGTCTTGAGTATGGTGTAAGTGATGATTCATTGAAGTCCTCGAACGCAGACAAGGGCCGTGGCTGCTGTCTCGTGTTCGTAAAGACGACTCCGAGGGTTTGTTGTCGTATCCTGGGTTTGACCATGCTCTACTGTAACACCAAGTGCCTATTTGCAATGCAGGATCCCAATAGACTTTTGGCAAGAGCACTCGGAGTAGGCCCTTACCAAAAGAAGTCTGGAAGGGAACACAACGATTATAATGGCGATGCTCAATGTATGATGCGATGCTGAGATGCTGAGAAGCTGAGAAGGGGAGACTCGGTGAGGGGACGCGGAGACAGCCAATCAAGCCAATGGCCGTATATCGTGGTTGAGCATGCGGGAAGGATGCACTGATAAGTAATAAAGTAAAACCAAGCCCCGACTTATTAACAAATGCTGATGCTGAGCCCGGATGGAAGCGGAGTAGCAGCAACTCAGTGATGAACCCAGGCCAACTCTAATAAGATGGTCACGTAATCGGTTCTTGGATCCACAAGGGGGGACAACCAAGGGCGCAGAAACAGGACAGAAACACTGGTGGATGGCTTCTAGTGCTGTACTGTACGGTGCATAAACTGGGGCGGCGGCTGAATCGATCAAGACTCGCAAACGTTCGGTCGTGAGAGGAGAGGATAAGTTGGATATCTGATGCTGGGAAATGGAGACTGGAGATGGCCGTGATTATGAAGCGAGGAATGGCTCGAGTGAAGGAGCGACAGCGGTGAGGACGGATCGTCTGTCTTGTGGCGTGCAGAAATTCAGAAGCACCTTGGCCAGGACGCGAAGTATCCGGAAGCAGGGCAGAACAGATGGACGAGTGGCGGAAGATACATTCTTTTGTACGGGCCATGCAGCAATGGTACATCCCACCAGGGTGGATGAGGTGGCGGGGGCAGGAGGCACAGATGCACAGGCAGGTGGGGCAGGACAGGCGACTTCCCTAGTAGCCTTCCTTGGCTGCGAGCTAAATCAGCATCGAGGCCTATCGGGGATCGGGAGGCGTGGTTCTGTGGCTCTTTCTTTTTTTTCTCCGCCCCTTCTTTTTTCCAGCTGAGCTTGGGGAGGCGAAAAAGAGAGAAAAAAAATTCAAGTACTACCGAGCCATACGTAGCATCGGCATCGCCTAGTCGCATTTACTCCCGAAATAATTTCTCCGTAGATCGCACTTGGCGACGGAACGAAGAAAAAAAAAAAAAAAAAAAAAGGAGAAATTACAAGGAGTATGGCAAGTAGCAATGAGTTCCTGAACCAGCGCCGCTTGCAGCATTCGACCGAAAGCCGTCTTTAACCCTCTCTCTAGCTGCACGAAAGCGGAGGAAAGCACAACCGCAATGGAGATCTCTTTCTAAAGCTGGACAGAAGGGCAGGCACGAGGCATGTACATGTACCAGGACGGAGCTGTTGCACTGCCGTACCAGTACAGGCAGTCAATCAATTGGCCTTGCAGGCTGGCGGTACCTCGCAGCAGAATTCGCCGGGTGCTAGTCCAAGTGCAGGTAGTGGTACCAGTTAGTGCCAAGGTCTGCCGTACCTCGGAACTAGTAGGTTGGCATTCTCGAAATCTGGTGATCATCTCCCACCAGTGGCCAGTTTTTTTCCCGTTCGATCTATCTTCAGGTGAGGGAAAGAGTGGGCGGTGCCGAGGGAGAAAACGACCCGTTGCGCGGAAAATGGGAAGAAAAGAGGCGACAGCCCCAAAAAGGGCTTGACAAGAAGCGGCCGAGCCCTGCGGGGTACCTCACCGGTACTTGTTGACCGCTGGCAAACTGCGGGCGCTCCCCTACCAAGATGCGCTGCGGTCTCGTATAGGTAGGTAGTCATGTGGCTCCCAGCCCAAAAGCCTGCGAGGGGGGCAATGCATTGGCCGCACTGTCCCCTCGGCGTTAGCGGCTGCCGTGCCACCAGAGACACACTAGAAGGCCGCTGGAAGCTGGGCCAGCCGGCCAAACAGAGTCGCTAGCACCCGCCGACCTGGTAGACGAGGCAGCGCCAAAACCGGTGCTAGCAGCGCCTGGCACGCCGCACTGTGCGCATCGCTGCTGTATCCAGGCAGTGACTGGCCGCTAGAAAGCCACTAGAAGGGAGCCTCAGCAAGCCGGCGATCCCTGTTTTCGCTCCCTGAAGGGCGCGCGCGGGTCCCCGCCTGCAAAGCGCGTCACCCGACATGATTGGGTGGCTTGTGGCTGTGCCGACTCGTCATATTGGCAGCTTTGGCATCTGGGAGGGGCTCTTGAATCGTGCCATGACGATTTGACAATGCCGCGCCGCCATGTCATAACGATGCAACATGCCGCTAGCAGCGCCAGCACAGACCTACAATGCATTTTTAGCACACCACGGCTCAGTCATACACTGCCCAGCACCGGCCAGCACTGGCCAGCGGCTGCCGTTACTCGACCTGCCTGTCGGGTGCATAGGTTATGCTTCGTCAGAGGAGCTACTGTAGGCCTAGCGGTGTCCTGCCTTTGGGCCACATGTACGCAGCACATAGGCCAGTTGCTCGAAGCGAGAAGACAGAAGACAAAAGAACAGCATCCCTTGCGTCCCTGCGTCGAGCATTGGCATCTCCACGCTGCTAGTGCCCATGCTGCCAGCCCGTATAGGTACCTATATATGATGTGCAATCTAGCCTGTGCTCACCAGCCTGTGTCTCTGTGTCTCTGTGTCTCTGTGTCTCTGTGTCTCTATGTCTCTGTGTCTCTCTACCTTCATGCTGCCACGTAGGCAGGCAAAACCTGCAACTGTAGCACAGGCCATCTCCCCCCCTCCGTGGGCCGTCGCAGCAGCGAAACAGGGAAGCAGAAAAAGATGCTGACCTGAACACGAACGGCACAACTTGGGTCCCTTTTCCTGCCACGGCCAGCCCGACCGAAACCCAGACCTGCCCGTGCGAATGCGAACTACCTTACACCGCTCATGTTTGTATGCGGGATACGAAACACACCTGGCCTTGTTTCTGGGAGAAGCACTTTGTTTAGGCTTACACCTCTGTTTCCATCTCGCCACGCCTGATGCCAGTGCCGCCGTATTTTATGGCACCTACCTACTGCAGTTAATGTAATTCGCTCTGAACCTGTCATGTAATAAGCAGCGGGACAAGACGGAATGCAATGCAGTGATCGCAAGAGCCGGCAACTGGCCGCAAGGGACTGGAAGTAACAGCAGCAGCAGGTTTATAGCGCTGACTGAGCTCTAAAGTGCGGCATGCCTTGGCCCATCTTGCTCCCTAAATCGTGCACATCTGGCGCGAACACACATGACACATGCAGAGTTGCGCACCTAACAGTACAGTACCTAAGGTACCTATAGGTATGGGTATTTCCAATTCTATTTCCGCGTGGGAAGATGTCAAGTTTAGCGCTGACCTAGCCTGTAGCGGCATGAGCCATGGCGGCTGAAGACCGATTTGAATTTGTCAACAGCGTGAGGCAGTCATGTCACTTACACTACACTAGCTGGCCTTGAACCAACACAATGACTCTGGTATAATCAGATGCCCTTGATTGAACATGACGGAACGTTGCACTCCTGCGCAATCCAAGATACTACTACCTAGGCCTACATACTACTACTAGTAGGTACTGCTAGTACCAATACTACGGTCTTGGCTCAAAACCCACCAGATCCTTGTACATCCCCCAAATGCCTGCGGCTCAAGAGCCCCCCCACCAGAGTGAAGATCTCATGGTCGCGCACAAGAATATAGATAATCAATGGTCAAGCCCACAGAAATACCAAGGAATCTCTACTTGAATGCCTTGCTTGGTGTTTGTGTAACGTATGCAGCAGCTCTCTTATTGACGGCCTCGAGTCTGAAAGAGAATAATGAGCACATAGGATCGCTCTCAGTGGCAATATTCCATTCAATTGAGAATGGCCATTAGGTATTCCGCTGGGAACAAAGTTTGAATGAGAAGGAAGAGTGTAACAACTGCGGTTCGAGCGACAATGATGAGGCCGCGACGGCACTTCAAGGTGAGAGGAGCAGTAGTAGGTATAATAATTGCCAAGTTGATGGGCCGTCATATTAGATAAGCCCATCTGTATGACTGTAGTCGTCTAGATCAAATACAACCGACCACTTGGATCGATCATCTTATTCAAACGAAGCCACCTTGCCTGATTGCGATCGCTTGCATTGATTGAGGTCCAAGATTGGCTATAGTCGGCCAGTTGGACCGGGGCTATTCACTCAAACAAAATCGCCCATTTCGATTACGGCCAGCTAGACTAGTTAGACTCGATTAGCTTGGCCAGGGTCATCCTTTGCATGTAACCATATTGAGGATTCACAATTCACATATGCCAATATCAGAGCAAGCTACAGAGGAGTAAGTGGTGAGCAGAGAATGGACAACACAGGAGAAAACAAGGTATTTCAACGTATGAATTGAGCTATACGAAACAGGTATCTAAATATGTACCCAAGTTCTTTTTCCTTTCTCTTGGTATCCTTTCCTTTCCAATTCCAAACAAAACTAGACTCGACTTTGCATATAGCCATGTCTTTTCTCTGATTTCCAACGCCAAAATTAAACAATGCTTGCTTGACCTGGCATATATAACCATGCTGTTTCTTTCCTTTCCAACGCCCAATAGAAAAAATAAAAAAATGCTTGCTTGTCCTTGCAGATAACCATATCATTTCATTCCCTTTAACGCCCAATTAAACAATGCTTGCTTGTCCTTTCGTAGAACCATATTTCCCTCTCTCATTTCCAACGCCCTGCACCATGCATTTCAAATCAGTGTTTCCAAAGGTCAAACTCCCCATTGAGCCCTCCATTGAGCAACATTCCGGCAATTCGTAGTCTCTGTAGAGGCATCTCTTCCACGTCGTAGCTTGCAACTGGCTCCAACCCCAAAGCCATGCAAATTCCATTGGTGATCACATGTACACCACAGTCGTAGCCGTTGGTTTGCTGGGGTGACTTGACCACCATCACCTCCCATTGCTGAGCAACATACAAATCGCCCAGGTAGTCTGATATCCACGCCAGCGCCATATCAGGATGAGATGAGCGCTTGTTGAATGAATCCAAGTGCATGACTTTTCTTTCCTTGGGCTGAAGCACCAAGAGCGTCCAGTGATAGTCTTTGCAGATGGGAATTAGGACTGTATCCATGAGTAAGAAGTTTTTAGGGGTGACGCCCATCCGGCGAAGGATAGACTGCGTCTGGAGGCCATGTGCCTTTTCGACTCGAGGCCAGAAAAATGAGTTCATGACAAGGCATTTGCGGCCTTGCTTTTTATAGTCGGTGATTCCAGCAACCAGGTTGATTTCCTTTTCAAGTCCGCCCAGTGCCCCGTTGACAATTTCGTCGTTGAGCCAGGTCTTAGCCGCAACTACTGTGGCGAAGTCGTGTCTTCGGAGGGGTGTTCCTTGGCAGGTTGTGGCCAACACTTCGGTGTCTGGTGCGAAAATTGTGTTGCTAGCCCTCTCGATCCATTTCTCGCTGAGAGGCGCCACGACAGGCTGTTGGGGTCCGTTGGCAGTCCTTTCTTGAAGCTTTCGAAGCTTTTCCTGTTGGATATCACGTGCTCTCAGTGCTTCTGCTTCTCTTCTCAATTCTCGAAGCTCAATTTCTGATTCTTCACTGATTTTCAGTGAAGAAAGCAAAGGTAAGGACATTAGTTCTTCAATCTTATCTGAAGTGTTTGAAGATTTCGCGGAAGAGACATTTCTTGCGGCAGGCCGGGGAAGTCCAGATACTGAATATAAGGACGGCTCAAAAGAATATGATGAATCCAATGACGCGGGTTGAAATTTGAATGAGTTCTCGACATTGCTTTCATTGGCAATGTCCATCCATACATCCGGCTCATTTGCGGTAGTCACTTCGGGAGCGACTTCAGTAGTAACATCAGGAAAGCTTCCAGGACAGGTGTGGTTGATAACTGAACCGGTGGTGTGTGGACCGGTGGTGTGTGGAAGTGGAAATAGGACCTTGAGTCGCTCCCGATATTCAGCTGATGCCACGTAGCTTGGTACAGTTCGCCTATGAATAATGGCGCCCAAGTCCAAAACAATACGATTCATGAAATCGGCAGGTATTTCGATGTTGTCAAATCCACAAGTGGTTAAAACTTTTGAAAGAATTTCGGGTAGACCAGGAAAAGAAAAGAAGTCTCGGATTCTGTGCATCATTTCCAGATCTCGTGGAGAGGGTTTTTCGTCCATGAATGATGGCACAGTTGGCCACTGCTCTCGAAGGTCCATGATGCGTTGGATACAGTACACTTTGTCGAGGAACACAATGCAGCGAATGCAAAACTCTTCGAAAGCGGCGTTCAATGGGAAAAGTAGGCCACGATTGTACTGCTCGAGCTTCTTGGGGTCAACCAATAAATGCATTCGAATGGGGTAGAGACAGTTGTCAACGAAAGCCGGTTGGGTAGAAGTCATGGAAGATTTCCAGACGAACTCGAGTAGGGCGACAAATTCGGTGTACTGTTGAATGAGATCGGCAAAGGCTTGCTTGTCGAGCCAGTGCATTTGTTGACCATTGTCGGAAATAGACAGTCTGGAAGCTGAATTATAGACAATAGAACGAGAATTATCGGAAGTAGAACGAGATGTATCGTTCATAGAGCGAGAAATATTGGTGACAGAACGAGCTGTATCGTTCATAGAGCGAGAAATATTGGTGACAGAACGAGATGTATCGTTCATAGAGCGAGAAACATTGGTAGCAGAACGAGATGTATCGTTCCCAGAGCGAGAAGTATCGGTGACCGAACGAGAATTGCTGGAAGCAAAGCGAGAAGTGTTGGTGACAGAACGAGAACTACCGGAAGCAGAGCGAGTCGTGAGGAAACGACGCTTATCGAGTTTGTTAAGCGGCTCATGTCTGCGGCGTTTGTTGGAAATGGAAGTGCTTTCATCAGAAGCTTGAGCTTCGTAGCTGAACAGGGTGCTATACTGGTTGTAGACTGAACAAAAGTAAGTAACGTCGAATATCACAGTCGCGATTCCACAAAGTAGATTACTTACCAAACCGGCCCAAGCCAGTGATAGTGGCAAAGGCGATGAGGAGCGCCATCGCAAAGACGAGGAAGAGCTCGCAAGAAAATGCCTTTACCTAAAACAAAGAAAAAAAATGTCAGTAAGAATAGCTATGAGGCCAAGCTGGGTATGGCGTACAAGCTTCATGAAGTCGTGAAGGTCTTGAACAGGAAAGGGCTCCCGGGGTTGTTTGGCCTTGCCGGCCAGAGGCTTCTTGATAACGAATCTGACGGTCGGGTTGTGATCCGGATCCGTCTTTCTGTAGAGGAACTTGCGCATGTGAGCCATTGTATCGAAAAAAGCAAGAGAAGCAATGCAGTGCAGGCGAAGTAATCGGGCAACGATGCGTTCAAAGGAAGGAGGCATTCTTACCAGAGGGGAGCTGCGTCTTTTTAAAGCTCGGTCGTTCTGTATTGCAGCTCGTCAAGCGACCGATAGAGTTTCGAAGATATAGAGTTCGGTGTAGAGTTGCGAGAAAATGTTGAGCTGATAAAGGGCCGAGCTTCGATAAAGAGCCAAGCTTCGATAAAGAGCCAAACTTCGATAAAGAGCCAAGCTTAGATAAAGAGCCGAGCTTCGATAAAGGGTCCAGCTTCGATAAAGGGCCGAGCTTCGAGGTCGCGTTGATGGAAGGCGCTGAGTCGTCGCCAGCTGGAAGCCCATAGTAGGCGCTAAAGGTGCTGAAGGTGTTGAAGGCGCTGAGTTACAGGCGAGAGGTTGAAATAAATACCCGGCAGAATCTCGGGTAATCGCCACTAAATTCGAGGCGCGCAAGGCACAGCTTGTGATTGGCCAACCTTAAATTGATTTACGTTTCCCCACTTCCGCAATGATATCAACGCGGCAAAATGGAGCACAGGAACCCTCCACATTATGCGTGTGTCATCTGGATTGATACGCGCCGATTATTCTATTTTCCGGGTCCATCTTGTGGTAGGGGAATCTGCGAGCGCGAGGCATTTTGGAAAGCGCGTAATGATGTGTTTGAAGGAAGGAGGCAGTTTTATCAGAGAGGCAGTAGAGGCAACAATGCATAGAGTAATGTCACCATTGACACTATCAGAGAAAATAACCATCTAGCATTACTTTGAAGCTACTTGTAGTATAACATCACCATTGCCATCAGCTCCTCGACTCTATCAGATGTATATCTGGCTAGAAAATTTATACCTCACTGGAAGATGCAGAGCTACCTAAATGACGTTGACCTGGGTCGATGGTGCTAATATGGCTGGCTGTATGGTAAACGGTAACATATTACAGTGCTCCATAGACATTGGGCAACATACCTAGGCCAAGGTGATCAGATTGGGAGACTTCATTCAAAAACAACACGGTAACAACCTCGAGCAAATTAGTCGGGCTTACCATCACTGTACAATCACGCACATCACAACGGCTGTCAATCTGCCAACCAAATAAACTTCTACCAGTGCATGTAAGGCACTTACTTTGCGCTCCCGGTTACGTTAATGTCCAATACACATTTCCCCCAAATCTGTAGTCACGTCTTTGCTACTGCTGGCTCATGCATCTCTCAAAAAAGTATATACTCGTCGCGCTATTGCACGTCGCGTTGCAAGACTCATGGCACACTTCTGTCCTCGGTGGTATACGCGGAGACGCCACAGAAGCTCATACGCGCCCAACATGTGAGAGTTTACAGATACTTCGTAATACCTCGCAATTACGCCAAAGTGTATTTTGCCAAGCAGAAATAACTCTGCAAAATTGCTATCAAAGTTCCGAGGCAACATCGATACGGACCTTTTCTATCGCTAATCTTCGGAGCGAGGACTGCTTGCAACTGTCTTTTATGCCGCGAAAGCTGAACGTTAACCTTAAATCGTTATCTGGGAACGAACCTCTACGTCTCCTCCATTTGCGTCACTGTTATCTAACTACTGCGTTTGTCCAGGCCAATGGCCAAACAAAAGTAATCAAAAGTAACCATGTTCAGTACATTCGTGAAATTTGGTAATATTTAGCAACCGGCAGTGAAAAGTGATGAGCAGCTAGAAAGTACAGTAATGCTTTAATAAACAAGATATGAAAAAATTCTCTAAACCGCAGAGATAAAAGTTATGATATCACAAAAGTAGAATGCCCCAATGCCTTCCCCCCTCCTTCTCTATTGCCGCCCAATAATATCAAGTCTACAGCTGAGCAGTGTTTCCAAATTTCTTGGTACAGAATGCTGAAAAGTATGCGTTCAAAGCGTCAATGGTGCCGGAGCCCTCGACTAGAGAAGTAACAAGGCCGATATAGCCATCTGGTCGGACAACAACAACACCACCCTTTTCTTCATTGAAGCCCATCTTGGCGTGAGCAGGAGCCACTGAATCAAGTACGCGGCGGTCCCATCTGTCGTCGGCGTAGATGTGGTCGCGGTAACGAGCCAATACGCTGGGTACGTCACGGGTGATTTCAATACGGTGTCTCTTAGCCGCAAAGATGGTGCACAGCGTGAAAAACTGGCTGTGAGGGTTATGCTTCTCGTGGTGTGAAACCTGGTCAATATCTGGCCTAGTGTATGCTGTGTAGAATGACTTGGCGCTGGTCAGGTTGTCCGCAAAGTCTCGGAGCGCAGCACGGTTCTTCACTGGGTCACCAGCAAACAGGAAGATGCGGAACGAGCCGTTGAGGGGTACTTCTTGCTCAAGGTGTACCACGTTAGCGTCAACAACCCTCGTCACATCCGCATTCACTAATAGGCGTCCAGACTTCAGCGTTGTGCCGCTGGGCTGAACGACATGTGACTGGGCCGGGTGGCTTGGAGACCAGTTCAATGTATTAGCCTGATATGCGACTCCGTAGCCGCTAGTAAATTCGCAGGACTCCTTGAATGTCTTGATAAAGTCGTTGTCACCTTCCATGTCGATGGTTTCCGAGGCTGCCTGAACTTCAGAAGCCGCAGGCGGGCGCTGGGAGAAGAGTGCCGCATAGCGGTTGTCAAAGTCCAAGAGTGATTCTGCTACTGCCTTTCGCTCAGACTCATAGGTTTTGAGGATATCTCTCTTTGCGAATCCACTCTCAACAGCGTGGATCTTCCAAGCAAGATTCAGCGCATCCAAAAAGGCTGTGTTCATGCCCTGTCCGGCTTTGGGCTAAATCCACACAGTTAGCGCCAGGAAGCCACAGATAAAAGATTGATGAAAGAGATGGTTACTTACACTATGCGTATGGCAGGCGTCACCACCAATGAAAACCCGCTGATCCAAAGTATAGTTCTCTGAAATTCCTTGGCCAATAGGATAAACGGAATACCACTCTACACGCTCCCATTCAATATTGTAGGGATACAGAATCTTCTTAGCCGAGGCTTGGACTTCAGCCTCAGTTGCGGATTTCCTTGGGTTCCAGTCGGCATCGGTGGAAGATGCGATCTGGATGTAGAGGCGAACCATGTTGTCCTCACGAGGGATTACCATGATGGAGCCATGCTGGCTTCGAATGGTGCATTTCATCTGTAGAAGGATTAGTACTGGCAGATAAGAGAAGCCCCGCGAAATATATAAGAACCAACCTTGATATCCGGGAAATCAGTCTTGACCACTCCGTCCATGACGCCCCAGACATGGGCAATAGGGTCCTTGTGATGGAAGCCAATGTTTAATTGCTGTCTGACGAATGACCTCGCGCCCTCGCCACCGAAAAGGTATTTTGCGTGCACGGTTTGCTTTTCTTTGCCATCGACATGCTCCAGTTCAACCTGAACAGGATATTCCGCCGTCTCGGGGTTTTTTGTCTGAAAGCCAGTGATTGTCCAAGGTCGCTGGATGCTAGTACCGTTCTTCTCAAGATCATTGATGAAAACCCTCTCGATATGGCCCTGGTGCAGCAGCGTGGTGAAGGGATAACGGGCGTCGATGAAGTTGGGGCAGCTAGCCCAGGTACCTGTCCTGCCGATACCCTTGCTCGACTCTGCGTCCCAGAAAGCGACTTCGTAAACACGGGCGGGCTTGTGAGCCATGATGTCAGACTTCAATCCCATATTCCGCAGGAGATCGAGAGATCGAGGCTGGATGCCATCGGCTCGACCCGTCGCCGTCGGCTCTGGTCTGTTATCAATATGCTTAATACGGTAGCCCCATCGCGAGAGACATGTAGACAACATCAATCCAACAGGCCCCGCTCCCACAATCACTGCCACGACAAAAGTTAGTACTGATTCTGGTTCTGATTCGGGTTCTGGGATGCTGATAGAGGCCTAGTCGGGATCGTACCGATATCATAGGTGTCAGAGACATCCTGGCGCACAACGGCGGGAGACATGGCTCTCCTCGGTACAAGGGAGCAAAAGAGATGGAGGTGGGTATTTGGATAAATGGATGGATGGATCGGTCGCGAGTCAATAGAGTACAGAGTGAAGAATAATAATACAACTGTATACAACCAACCAGTCCAGATGAGAGTCGATACAGATCAAGGCGCAAGCTGAGATGCTACAAGAGCCAGATGGAGAGATGGATGGCAAGCAACGGCGCCAGATGGAGTGGAGAGGCAAGCACAAGATATATAGATATCAACGAGTATATTCAGCCCAGCGGCAAGTGCCGATGACGCGGGAAACAAGGAACAGCGTTCCCTACATGATGGCCCATCCGGAAATTGAGACCGGAAGCCAAAGGCATTTTGCGCAGTCGAAGCCGTGAGGGGGGCCCGAGAGGCTCCTCTTGAATCATGGGAGAAGAGGGTGGAAGCGGCACTAAAATCACGGCAAAGGATTCGGGAGTAGAGCGGAGAAGCGCTGGAGAGACATGGCGGGTACGTACCCCGACAGCAAGAGCCGCCAATCGTAGCCGCAAACTCTTGCCCGTCTGGTATTAGTGAAGCTGCCTTAACGTATTTATTTCCAGGTGGTATTTGTTGCAGGGCCAACTCTAATGTTGAATGGCCAATCATGGGGGCGCGCATTCTAATCGGCCATCGTCATCTCCAAGCCGGCGGCGGGCTTACGCAGATTCTGGCGATTCAATGCAGATGGTTCCATTTTGCCATCGTGTCGAGCATTATGTCAGATCAATAAACAAATAAATAAAACACCCCGTGATGCTACTGCTGTCGGGTTGCACGTATTGGGCATTGTCCATCCACCCCCATTTGCCGCAACCGGCAGCAGAGGATTGGCCAAGCTGAGTGTGGGGTTTAGCGGCAAGAAAATCGCTTCATGGTCCGTCGCCGGGAAGACATCTCGGTAGGTGGGAGGTGGGGTCTGTCCAGATGCGCAGCCCTTTGAATGCTGGGGGCCGGAGATGGAACTAGGTATGCTATGCTGATAGTGGTCGTGCCATTATTTTTAGTCGCCTGCACGCTGATACCAAGCCCCGAATTGGGGGCATGCGAAAATATCGGCGCAACACCACTGGCATTTCTCCGACGCTGCTGCTCATATATCGACCGAGAAATGGATGATTATAGTACTGGATTTGCCCAACGGGGAATATTGCTGATATGAGATGCCCTTGCATTGTATGGTGCACCGTCAAACGCATTTAGCTTCACCAGCAGTTTTGACGCTATTCTTGGCTTCATCGCCGGCAACATTTACCTCCCAGGCATGCAGTAGCGGTATTAAGCATTCTGCCGCATCGGGGCTCTCAGCGGAGACAAAGCCTTTTCCAAATCAAAAGATATCAATTCGCTGAGCTTCCGAATCGATTGCCGCTTGTACTTGGAGACGGCGGGGCGGGCCCCGGCTATAACGCCTACTCCGGCTTTGGTTCGTGCCTGGGAGAAAAGGGATCTATGGAACGGCTTGGAGATACGGCGAGGGAAAGAGAGATTAAAGTAAGACCAAAATGGAGCATCCTGTCCTGCCATGGAATACCCTACAGAAAGCACGACTCGCCACGGTGGAGAGGCCCATCCGGGGCCCCGGCTTTCCGACAAACATCCTGAAAGGGAGATGCCGTATACTCCGTAGTACGCAACCGATTCCATATCTCCCAGCTCAAAGTTAGTAGCCCGGGGCAACTAGAAAAAAATGGCCCCTAACTGGTGATCTGTTGGTTATTAAACGCATCTGTTTGATAGGTTGGGAACAGTGAGTAAATTACGTAGCCTACTATAGCACTTGACTTAGGAGGGGCCAAGATAAAGGGGGGGAGAAGGCTCCTAATACAGGGAATCGTAGGTTAGCCAACAAGAAGTAGCGGCACCTGGGAATAGCACATGGCAAACTAAAACAGCCTTAGGATTTTTCCTCTTCCGTAGTGTCCCCTTCGGGGCCACTCGTAACTCTTTTCATGATCCACTCATGAGCCTCTTCAGCGTGCTCTCTCATCATGTGGTTCAGTCCAAACACCTTGCTGCGCACCACGGTTCCGAATCGCCTCTTGTTGACTTTTCTAGTCAAATCCGGATCGGACCAGCAGGCATGGTCTCCCGCCACATAGACCCGTGAATTTTCCTTGTACCAAGAGGAGAGTTCGTTATCCGTGTCAGATTTGACGGGCCGTAGGTTTCCAGTCACAAAGTTGACAATGCCCGCAATCTTGTCTTTGCAGTCTAGAGATAGTTTAGTCGTAAGTTCAGTGGATACGGCTTTTCGAAATTAAGAATGCGACGTTGCCTTCCTTACCTCTGTTTATCAAAAGAACCTTAACTCCAAGATATGCATTGCCGACGCCGAGTAGGATGATTTCTTCAGTTTCATAGAGCTGTAGAAAGTTATCCCAGAGATAGCAAACCAGTGACAAGATTTGCTCTTGGATCTCCTTCTCGTTAAATTCCGGAATATATGAATCAATATCCTATACCGTGGATTAGACAATGGAGAAAAAAAAGAGAGAGAGAGAGAGAACATCTAGTTATCTAGCCCGAAAATGCATACCTCTTCATGTGTAACATATGCTGGGATGTTGATATCCATAACTCCGAAATTCTGAGCGACGGCCCAGTCGATATATTCCATAACCCCGTCGACCTACAGCCAGTTAGCAAATGTTTTTCCCACCCTATATGAAACATGTTGGCGATGCGTTACTAACCACCCATGAATTATGAGCATCCACTGTGGTGTCTACCACATCTAGCTGCGCTAATAATTGAGGTCTGTATACGAGTTCAGTTGAAATATCCCATGACAAGGAAAACAGCGGTTAAACTTACGGATCATGTATAATGACAATGGTCTTTTGAGCGCTGTGTAGATTTGGCGTTACTAGAACTTGGTTTTCAAACGATTTTGAGATCAACTCTCGCTGTATATAGAGTGGTATCATGCCATGCTTGGACTGCATAACCTGCCGCTGTGCATTTCTGATGACGTCATGGAGCCTATTAGCATTAAGCGACTGAACATCAGGCACATCGACGATTCCGGACCGCATGCATTCCCAATAAGGGGCGTGGTATGCTTGAACTTTGGCCAATGTCCTAGCGGCCTCCTTGTTAATCTTGGGGAGGGCCAGTTTTGGCGGAGGTTCTCCCATCAAAGTCCTCGCCACTGCCACTGCAGAACTTGAAATTGCCTGTAGGTTATAGCCGCCTTCTAAACAGACAGCAACCTTGCCATCTGCAAGTGACATGAGCATATGTGTCATGTGTGCGTAGCAAGCAGGTGTAACAAAGCAGCCGCCTAGCTCATCTCCATCAGCAGCGTCAAACCCAGCTGAGATGACTACCAGGTCTGGGTTGAACTCCTTTGCAATTGGCATCACAATCTTTTGGAACGCCGCCATGTATTCGCCATCTCCCATGCCTTGGTCATGCCAGCCGATGTTGATATTCTTGCCCAGTCCCGGACCTGTGCCGCAGTGCTCTATACCGCCGTCAGGCGTCATGGGATTTGGTGGTTTGCCGGGATAAAACATGCCGTTCTGGTAAACGTGGATTGATATGTAGAGAACATTGGGATCTTGGTAGAAAATGTTTTGGGTGCCATTCCCGTGATGGACATCCCAATCCAGGATGAGGACTTTGCGACATTCGTCGGGATAATCTTGCTGACACACCCTGATCGCCACGGGAACGTTATTGAAGAAACAGAAACCCATGGGCTGATCAAACTCAGCATGGTGCCCAGGGGGCCGGATAACAGCAAAAGCATTTTTGACTTGTTCAGTAACGACACTTTTACAGGTGTCGATGGCACCACCAACGGATAGTAGGGCAGCAGGATAGGACATACTGCCTACATATAGAGACTCGCGGCCTTGGTCGAATCGCCTGGTCAATTCACGAAGCTCGGCCGTACTGATCGTGTCGAGACTCTCCACCCAGGCCAAGTGCTCTGGGGAATGCGCGAGGCAGATCTCTTCTCGGGTAGCTGGTCGAGCGGGGATCCTCCACATGTACTTTGTCGGACAGTCTTTCATGATTCTGGGCAGCTCTGATTCTGGTCCCGTATAAACAAGTCCCATTTTCTTGAAAGCTTTAAATATTTCATGAATGCGGCGTGGGTCCTCTGGATGATGCGTGTTCGGACTAAAGTCTGCATTCATATGAAGCTTCATTCGATCATCGTAACAGCAGCCTGTGGGGAGCAGACCACGCCGCACACGCAGCTGGGCAATAGTGTCCTCTATGACGCTCGGTTCGCTCTCTTCATTATATGCGCTTTCTGACACTGTGTCATCGTTGTCCCCTCGCAGTCCTCCGCTATGGCCGTTGGTATTAGCCATATCGCTATCTCCCATGACCTGGTCCTCAGACTCCATGACGTCGTTTGCCGCCATAATGCATCCAAATAGCAGATCCTGAGTTTATCGTTTTTGGTGATAGGGTGAACGAGAACGTCCCCCGGGCCCGAGGCCGCCCTTTCAACTTTTGATACTCCGGCAACAAAACTTCACCTCAGCAAACTGAAGATGGCATATGAACCTAATTCAGTGTCAGCACAGCTCATGTCATGGCCCAGATGAGGCCAACATGTGGCATTCATGAATAGGGAATGGAAGAAGAAGAAAAGTAGGCGTATCGCCCACACTATAGCGGATCATATGCCGGCGCGCAGGGACAAGACTGAGGCAATACCGCAGGGTGCGAGGTAGCAGCACCATGAGGAATCTCCAACTTGCAACGAGATGGCAGCAGCGCGAGAAGCCTTATGAGAATGAACACAAAGTGAATGCAGCTTCAGCCGCCAACTCACCTTACCCTAGTAGCCTCTGTTTCTCAACTGAGCGGCTCCCTTGTCAGAGCAGAGCAGAAGAGAATCGCACAGGTGGTGCTTGATCTGAAAGAAGGGTAATTAAAAGGGCTTGTTTTGAATGCTGGTTGCTATGAGCTTCTTCGGGTGCTTTTGTATAGTCCCCGAAAGCTGGCTTAGGGCATCAATCGTAAATAGACGCGCTGGAGATCCTTTGAGATGCACTGGTTCATAGTGAGATGATGCTGGTTCGAGGACAAGCCCTGCCGCAGCCACTAAGAGATTGTTGCGCCGGCTAGCGTGGCTGGTGCGCGACAGCAGCTACCAGTCTAATATCAGTGCAAGCAGCGTAAAGCTAGCACGCACATGAAGCTTTCCCTTTGTTTCAATTTCCGCTTGACGAACAGTTTCTTCTCTGGCGCTCTTATCCCTTCCACTATTTTCCACCCCTTTGAATTAAAAGTGAAACAGCTGGTTGTGTCGTAAGCTTGTGATTTTGGCGCTTGCAGCCAATCACTGCGCGATACAAGGCGCAAGCAGTAAGTGCATCCTATAAGCTGGCATCGAGATGGGATGACATGACATAAATGAGTATGTAAATTTGAAGCTTCATAATATTGTAAATGATATCTTGAGCTGACAACGATGGCTGCTCGTATACTCACTCTTATATGGGCTGGTCCTAACCTCCATGATACTGCTAGCCATGTCAGGCGACAGTTCCTTTCCTTCTGGATGAAAACCACGACTGCAATGCATTAATGTGTTAAGAATTAAATATCTAAAATTATCGACCTGGCACGGAAGCAGTTTGGTACATGTTCATATCTGGGCCTGCTTGTGAAAAGAACATTACGAGGCAAAAGGCTACCGTGCCATATAATCAATCCATTTTGTGCGCCGCCTGTGTATATACAAGTCCAAATCCTAAGTGCAGTCCACGTACAAGACCTGCCGCTATGAAATCGAATCTCCTCCACCACCATTTCTGAGCTGTGTCTTCGATTACGCAAACAGCGCCGACTTATCCAGCTCATCCTTAGCCCGTCGGCTCCCGTTGGATCGCAGACCCAAGTCGCTCTTCTTAGACAGCCGTCCGACGGTCTGTTCTGTCCTGGCGTTGTGTCTTGCAGCCTTTGCTCTTCGGATATCGGCTCTGACTTGGTTGGGAGAGACGAATTCTCTGTTCTCGTAAATGATGGGTCCACCAAATGAGCCTTCCTGGATCACAAGGGGCGTGAGGACAAATCTAGGTCCAATTTCGACAAGGTTGATATCCGTGTTCTTGGATTTGCCGGTCGCAGCTTGCTCAGAGATGTCCTCCTCGTCATCACCCTTGACCTTGCTCTGCTCAACTTCGGAGATTTGATAGTTTCGAATCCAAATTTTTCCATCTGCAACGCTGAAGCCCATGACATGATCAATGAAAGGCTTGGACTTTCGTGCGCCCTGAGGAACGCCAAACGTGTGAAGGAATAGCTCTTTGATGACACGAAGGTGTGGCTGTGTCTCGAAAGCAGCGTCGAACGAAAGGATCGGCCGTGAGCCCTTTAAGCAGTTGCCGGTGAAGTGCAGCTCCTCCATTGTATGCACTAGATGAATATCGTCAGTACAGAATCCACGAATAACCAAATCAAATCAATTACGGTGCACTTACGGTTCTGGAGATGGAATTTGACAGTAGGACCATTGGGAACTTTGCTCAACCACACATACAAATCTTTGCCCTTCCTCGCCTCGAAGAAAAGAACGTTGTTGCAGTTGTAGAGCTCAGCCAGCTCATTGAGCTCACCCAGTCTGGACTTGGAGTCGAATTTGGCATCCTTTCGGCTGTGAGGGAGAAGCGAAGCAATATCGTTCAGAAGATGGCGGTGTCTGTTGAAATAGAGTCAGAAACAAAGATGGCAATGCAGTCAATCAATCGCTGCATTACTTGCCTGTAGGTGACACCTCGGCTGGACAAGATCAGCACTCTCTGCTTGTTTTTCTTGACGCCATTGCTTGATGATTCAGGCTTCTCGTTGCCGCTCTTCGACAACGACTTGTAAACGGACGCCATTTTGGAGAGTATCGGTAATTGTTCGAGTGGTATGGACTGGTCGTCGAAAATAGTTGGCGACTGCTAGAAATTTTAGAGAAGCGCGAGTCCGATAAGCCATCAATTTCCTTATCAGAAAATTCATGAATGTGGGTCCTCAGATAAAGTCCAGGCACGGCTTAGCGTTGTTGGAACGTAAAAAGTACGTACCTGGTGGGGGGTCTTGCCCAAGCCCGTGGACGACCGCAGAAATGACTTGGCCTTTAATATTATCAGGCTGTTTTGCTTCTCAGTTCTTGGGTTTTGGTAATGCAGATCAATAGTGTATTTTTCTTTAGATATTCATTAGGAAGAGTTCATGAGACCATCATTTTCCGGCATCGAAAAAAACGAATCAGTTCATTAAGAATTCATGTAGCTACGTAAGAAGAGATTCCGTAGCAGTCATCGGATAGATCAGCCCAGAAAACCCATCGCGACAAACAGAAACAACAGAAAGTCAAAAGTGTCTGCGCCCTTCTAATTTGAGAAAAAAAAGGAAGCATCAGGCCTCCCCCTCATTTCCTCGACACAGCGTCGAAGTCTTTCGGTATGCGATGTACATTTTCGAAACATGCGACTACAATATTCCCATTTCTCCTCATGTAGTTGGCATCATCATAAGTAATTTAGCAGCACTTGCCACCCTTGGCAGCCTCGTCGTCGGCAGCCTTGCTGAGTGAGATATTAGTGCCAGCACCGATGGTGGCTTGGGCACCATCGCCGCTGTCGAGCGCCTTGCTAGATACGATCCGGTAGATTTCTGGAGAGAGTTTGTTAGTCCTAAAATCATAAATTTCGTGTGAGAAGCATTTATCGCACCCGTAAGAATGTTCTGGAAAGCAAGCTCAACGTTGCTGGCATCGAGAGCGGATGTCTCGATGAAAGACAAATGGTTCTCGCCTAATGGAAATTGGTTAGCGAATGCCCCTCCAACGACGTCAGACCGTAAGACGAACTAGCAAAGGCCTTGGCCTCATCTGTAGGAACAGCTCTCAGGTGTCTCAAATCGCTCTTGTTTCCGACCAGCATGATGACAATGTTTGCATCGGCGTGATCTCGCAGCTCCTTTAGCCATCTCGTAACGTTCTCGTATGTCTGGTGCTTGCTGATATCGTAGACAAGGAGGGCGCCGACCGCACCTCGGTAGTATGCGGAAGTGATGGCACGGTAACGCTCCTGACCGGCTGTATCCCAAATTTGCGCCTTGATGGTTTTGGAGTCAACCTGAATTGATCTGGTAGCAAACTCGACACCGATAGTCGACTTGGAGTCGAGGTTGAATTCGTTTCGAGTGAATCGGCTGAGAAGATTGGACTTTCCGACTCCAGAGTCTCCAATCAAGACAACTAGCAGCAAGACAAATCGTTAGCATGAATGCCGTCTTCGGGTACGCTGGCGCTGTAGACCGTCGGTCCGTGATTCAAGGGAGAGCCATACCTTTGAAGAGGAACTAGTGGGGGTTGAAACGTCGCCGTTAGCGTTCCGCCAGGTGCCATTTCATTAATTCAGGAAAAAACAGAACATACATCATACTCGTCGTTGGCCATGGTAGCAGCAGGTTCGTCGGGCGCGTTGCTGGAGGCTGGTGGTATATGCTGCAGAATGAAGCTGTGACGATGGGAATGTGTCCAGGTTGTGGATGTGGAGGGGAAGAAGTGGCTGCGCGGCTCTGACGATTGGCTTAGGTCGCTAAGTCACCTGGATTTGAGCTCAGGAGGCGCGAACTACAAGGCAGCGAGGAAAGCGGCCTAGTAGGTGGCATGTGGCATGACAAAGACTTCGCAGCGACAGCCAATTTCTTTGGGCAGCGCATGAATTAGCAAGTCCCTTTTAGGTACCCAATTTGGCCCCCCTTTGCCTTGTGAATGCTAGACGTTAGCACTGAGGGTACTCGGTAGCGCCTTTGTTGCTACACTACACCACAGATAATGCCCTTTAGGTACAAACTAAGGAGCCCACCGTTAGGAGTGCCATATGGAGACTCCGGACCCCCATATTCAAGACACAACCACGCTCCCCCCCTTTTCTCTCCTGAGCGGGAGAGGTGCTAAAGAGGTGCTAAAGAGGTGCCTAATATTACTACGGGGGCAGATGTAGCTATCCAGCAGCCTATCTAGGCAGCGCCAGAGCTGGAGCTATACCCTGCCGCAGGTCCCATGGCCCAGGCGGCCACAAACTTCAAAATGTTTGGTGAAAGCTTGTCTGCCTGCCCAGGGAGCTAGCAGTAGTGGTAATAGGACACGCTGTGGGGTTGAGGTTGAGCCACAAGATCCGCCCCGTAGAGCTTGTTTTAGCTGTAGTCAGCGCGCTGCTGGTCTCATACGCTTTGCTTCGCTTGACTTGTTTGATCTGTTGTGAGCAAGCCGGACGTTGAGATGAAAACTAAAACTGCTATATAGGTAGCTAGGATGTTGGCATCAATTGCGATGTAGAGCATATTCTCGGCTGTGCCACCTGTCTTCAGCTGTAATCACGTGAATGTAACTGGGCGTTGGTTGGAGGTAGTTCGAGGCCAGCTGAACAGCTGCAGCTGCAGCCTGCTCAAACATGGTCTTCCCACGGCATTATCCTCAGAATGGCGTCCGGACCATTGGAAGAAGACCTTGACGATAACATTTCAATCATTTCTACGGATGATGGGGACCTCCAAGAAGACTGCTTTGTCACCAAGATCCTGGCTGAGAGAGAAGTAAATGGAGAACATGTCTGCCTGATCGAATGGCAGGATCTCTCTTTGGCAGAGGCAACATGGGAGCCTAGAGAAAACTTAAGCGATGCACTCTTGGCCGAATGGGAGCACACCAAGGCAGATCAAACAAAAGGATTGGTACCAAGGTTCAAAATCCAAGAATGGAAAGAGGCCAGCATCCAGCACTACGAGTCTCGGCTTGCTCGACACCGCCTTCGCAACGTTGTGCGAGAAAGACGTGGCTTACCGCAGACTACATGGACAAGAACGTTGGATCATTTTCTAAAAGATCTTGCCGAGTTTGCAAATGAAGACGACGACGGAGATGACCAGGCCGAAACAAATACCACAACGCAAAGCCTGCCTCAAAGTCCTGCTCGTGATAATGCATCTATTCCTATGAATCAATTAGAGAGCAGAGTTTCGGAGGCTTTGGCGCAAATTACGATTCGCCCAATTGAAAGGGTTTCTCAGAGAGAACGCAATGAAGAATCTGACGAAGGAGGAGAAGGAGAGAAAGGAGCAGGAGGAGTCTTGAGCCCAGTGGAGAAGTTGGCCCTGAATCACCCTAGCGATGCAAGATCGATTTCAGAGGATGTAGAAATCACAGTGCAAATATCTGGCAAAGATCTTATTCAACTTTCGAAAATTTCCTGGGAGTTACCTAAAAGGCCCTCTATTCCAAGCCGGGCGCCTGCAGGGGGATCAGCAAAGTCAGCAGGATACGCAAATGTTTTCACTGGAGGCCGCACTCACAAAGGGAGAGGAACATTGAGTGAAGCAGCGTCAAACCCAGATCTGAATCCCAAGTTTTTGAATTACCACCTTACGAGGAAGATAGAGCTGCAACGTCGAGATAAAGAAGGATTAAACCCTCCAGCGCATCGGCCATCTGCACTCATCTCTCTGGATCATAATAATCCCCAAGCTACGATAGGGGGCCAACAAACAGTCAAAAAAGCCACAGATAATGCTTCAACCAGAAAAAAGCCCAATAGCGAAAGCACCAGCCCCAAGAAAAATGGCGTTGTTCAGTGGGAAGACGAGGCGATGGATATAGATCCAACTGATAGTCTTTTTGTATCTGAAAATTCGCCTCTAACACCTCAAGATACTTTAAATCAGGACGCCAAAGAACTTGGAGCTGATGAACCGGAGTCAAACGATCCGACGACAATAAGCAAAACAGTACAAGTGGGACCTAACGGGCAAAATACAGTTACTCTCTCATTTGAAGGGGTGCCTCCTAGGGCGAGCTCCCCTTGGGCGGCCCGATTTTGTTCTGATGACCGTCTCACCTTCACACATACCTGTACTGCCGAAGATTTTTCGTACCAAATAAATAAAGGAGCGGACTTACCAAGAGCACAGCTATGCAAAGGTACCGCATTGTCATTCACCGAGAATAGCTATCTCAGTAATTTGGCAGATAATCTAAGACTTGCGAATCTTGGGTTATTATGTTCCAACGAAAGCTATTATGTGATTTTGTTTTCTAGTAGTCAAGCAAAGCAAAATGCCGAGAAAATAACTCTGGAGTATACCATATTCGAGCCGCTCAGTTCTCTAGGATCATCGATGCTAGCTCCTGCCCCACGACTGATGATGTTAAACAAGGATATCAGGAACTCAGCATCGTATCCAAGGCCTTTGGATCATGTTTTCGGGGAGAAATATGAGCACCTACTCCCCTTTGACGCGAGAAATTCTAAAAAGCACAACTTTTTCTTGGCTTTCCCTTCCCGTGCTGAACAAGAGGCTGCTATGTTATCCTGGTGGTTGAGGATTTATCATAACAACAGCGATATTCGAACCAGTTTCAGCGCTGGCCATTGGTCTAGCTTTTCAAAATTGCCTCATGGGACTATCATTATTCACGAAGACGCACTCTGGTTTATACGGCTATTTCCCAAGCTTAATGTTCTGTTGCATGGGCGTAGAGCAAGCTTTAGCTTTTGGATATTTGGCCGTTCTCTGGCACCAGTCTCTTCATTTGACTCTGATGATTTGCCAGTCTCCCCCCTGGGTGATATTCATCTTCAGCGTGTATTCGACCCCGGAGCCGCCTATTTACTCACGCCAAGCTTCCTCGTCTCTGAGCCAGAGCAAGCGTATACCTTTTTGAAATGGTTCTGGAATATTCACGTCAAAAAGATCGACATGAGCCGACCTAGAAAGCTGGTTCTATGCGCAAAAGTGGATGAATGGATGCAAAACCTAAACTACGAGAAGATGCTGCTGAGGCGCACGTTACCAGATACAGCTTCACAGGAGGAACTAAAAGCTGCTGGTATATCCGATAAAGCATTTGAATGTCGAAACAAGTCTTTCAAACTTCTGCAACAGCTTGTTTTTGATGCCGTCTATGAAAGAACTAACTGTATTGTGGTTGCTCCTGAATCGATTGATGGCAACGACGAACAGAGTTTGGTTAACTGGTTTGGATACTGGTCTACTCTGAACATAGACCAATTCCGCAGATATACAGTTGTAGGTTCCGGCTGGCAGACCAAGGTACGCCTCTCGAGGATTCTAAGAACACCAAATTACTCAAAGTCTACCATAACCGATCCAGGCGGAGTAGAGTCAGATCTTGTAACTTGCCCCGATTCTGCTTTAGACGTGCCTCTTTCGATGCAACGACCGAATAGAGATGAGAGCTCTCAGCTAGCTTTTGAATTGGCTGAAATAGAAAAGGCGAAAAGAGGCGAATGGTGTCCTGTGAGACTGTTCTGGTTTCCAGTAGGGTACTCTACGTCAGATGTTTCATTTCGACTTGGAGACATCAACCCAAAATGTTATAATAACTATGATCAGTGGTTCAGTTATTTCTGGAATCACTTTCGAACCATTAGCCAGGTCAAACCACGCCGCAATTCATATGCTGGGCTGTTCTACACTCTTGAGGAACGCCAGGCATTATTGC
Source organism: Trichoderma hamatum GD12 (assembly GCA_000331835.2). NCBI lineage: Eukaryota > Fungi > Ascomycota > Sordariomycetes > Hypocreales > Hypocreaceae > Trichoderma > Trichoderma hamatum. Next base: position 41,348 of record KQ479133.1, read on the forward strand.
ATAGAGTACACAATGCCAAACGCTCGCCGTGGGTCGTTGTATTTCGGGCTATGAGCCCGCATACATGGCCGTGGGAATTTTCCGAGGTATTTATCTGGGACATACGTTATTCAGAGATGATCAGTGAGGGTAAAAGCCTTTGCTACTCAGATCTCTTTGAACCCCAGCAGCAGTTGATAGAGTATATACGCGCAAAAACAAAAGATATACTCCCTCTAGAAAAAGTGTGGGTTGGTTGTTTTGGGGCTAGAGCTGGCAGTGCTCTGGATGCCACATTGAGATGGCTTGATGGCTTGCTATGGAACGTTAGAGACCGGATACCTGCGCCAGCTAAAGAAGTTCCTCTTAGGGGCTGGAGTTTGGTCACTCCTGAGAAGCTATCGGAAAATCAGAAGAGCGATGGAGTGGCTATGAATGATGATATCATGAAGGTCAACTTGCCGCTCCAAGACGACACATCACCAACTCCAAAAATCATTTTCCACCCACCCAGCGGAAACAATCAAAAGCCGTATACAAGATGCAGAAACCAGTTGTATCAACAGGCACGAGAAGCAGATCCCAAGTTAGAAGGGACGAACTTTGAGTATGTTTTTAGGCCGACCATGGATTGGTACAACGACCAGTGTGAAGAAGGACGGGGATTTGAGCATATCAAAGTTGTGCCGTGGCAAGACATTTTTCAGATGTACAAAATTGAGGAGTTTTTGCACAAAAAGGGTTGAGGGATTGTGTCGTCTGGCATGATCTCAAGCATAAAGCGATTTGTATTTTGTCCCCCCCCTTTTTTATTTTGTGCCTTTCTTTCTAATTCTTCTTCTAATCTTTTGTTCGTTATTTCTTTTCTTTCTGTCGTGTTGCCTCATTTCCTTCTTTCTATTTGTCTATATGCTCCATAACTAATGTATATGAAGTGAACGCAATGAGGCATAGGAGAGAGCAATACATACGGAAACGCACCTAGCGTTGCCTAGCATTAATGTTGATAAACAATGTAATTATAGGTAGCTATAGGAAATATCATTATCAAACTACTCCAAATCATATCCTTACATGCTCTTATCAAGTAAATGCTCTATGTAACAAATCACAGCTAATGTAGTAAAAAAAAAAAAATTCCCCCCGAATATGTATTATACTGCCTCACCTAGCAGAGGTGGGGAACGTCCGCGCGCTCAAGAGAACTCCCTTTATCCTCCTAATATTATCCCTAACTTTTCGGATTTCGTCTTCGTCGGCCTTCTTCTTCTTCTTGTTTATATCATAGGCGCCGAACATCTCGGCATGATGGCTGTACGTCATGGTGTCCAGCTCATCACGGAAAGTGTCTATGAAAGCCTTGACATTCTCAGAGTCGGTGCTCTGCTTTTTGTAGTCGTTGGTGAGTCCCGTGAGAGACTTGGCCAGCTTTGAAAGACGGTCCGCCTGAAGCTTTGATTGAGTCTCTTCTTTACCCTTTGATGAAGAGGTGAGAGGGGAGGATGTCTGCGTGCCAATGTCCCGGTGGAACATTTCGGATGGGTCATCGACGTCGTCGGCCTCTGAAGTGGCACTGGCTCCAGTCTTGTTATAGGACGGGACAACGGAGACGGTGCTTTCAAGCTGCGAGAGAATAGTCTCCAGCTTCTTCGAGGTAGTCTCATGTAGGTCAATTCGCGCGCTCGTCTGATTCTCGATCATCGGCTCAACTGCGAATTTACTCGCGCCGTATAGAAGCGTGGAAAGACCACCAAACGCATAGAGCGTATTAAAGATTCCGTTGGTCGTGACCAAGGGGGGTTCGTTCTGGGGCTTGGTGAGGAACTCGGGATATGTCACTACAGGAGGTCGGTCGCTTCCTGCGAGAATAGACGTCGGGGGCGCGGGAGCGGCAGGTGGTGTAGGCGCAAATGATTTTTCTAGAACCGATAGTGCTTTCTGGTTGGACTCCTGCGTCTTGATGTTAGGCTAGTGGTGATGGATTCGGTCTCGGAGCGACCTCAGGTAGGGATGCACTCTACTTACGTCTGTTGGAGCTGATTCTTCCGTCGCTGATGGCTCTCCTTCAGGCTCGCTCAGGAGAAACTGGATATCTTCATCCCCAACGCCCTTTGACTTTAAAAAGTCAATCTTGACCTCTCGCGGAGCAGTCTTGACTGCATCGTCCTCCAAGAATCGCCTCGCGACCTCCAGCTTGTCTGACTGGGCATCTTCGGCTTGTGACTGTGGCGCATCAGTTGCTGGTTCATCGCCGGGTAGGTTGAGCTGCCACTTGGGCACGCTGTCGGTTGACGGTTTTCCCTCCGAGTCGTCCATTGTGAATTTTATCGTGTCAGAAATTCACATGGTCTTCAGCTGAAGCGAAAGCGCATCAACAACAATTACACCCCGGATAACCAAGGAGCCGGCGGTTGGCCGGGTAAGATCCGGCTGGAGCAGGCCTCGGCACATGCTAGACGCGGCGCGCAATGATGGAGGCGCGGCTTAGTAATCGGTTTAGTGCACCTGCAGGGACTGTGTAGCATCGAATGCCTGCCGCAGTCCAGCAGTATCAGATATGCAACTGAGTACTGCTGTATGTAGTTGAGTTGACCATGCAAGTTTATTAGTATAATGATGCTGTGATGTAATAGAAGTCATTTCGAAGCGCCTGTGGAATCACTATAATTGTAGAAACAGCGATTCGCGACAATACGTTGGCTGACAAAGCTGGCTAGTCCGGGGATGTTGGAATATTCGCAAATTTATATGGGGTTGAGTGCGGTCGACAGAGGCAACTCCAATTCGCACCGAGATAGAGTATCGATGTGCAGCTTAATAAATGACAGGCCATGACTATAAAAATTTACCATTGCTCCTCATGAGCTCTTTGCTATCTAGTAATACCCAGTAGTAATACATCAATGCAAGTATTAATAACGTGTAGAGCAGGCTGGGAAAAGTCACAAAAGTGGGCCCAAGGGGCGAGCAAACTTCAATGTTCTGAGCCATCAGCGGCCTTCAGCACCATAAATTCACTGAGACTTGCGATGCAGCCGTTGAGTAAGTAAGACTGATAGCTGAAGCAACGCGCACATATTCGGACATCCTCAATTGGGCCACCGTTCATCCCCTCGAATGAGACAAAGTCTCGAAGCGGCTTTTGCTTCATCCTTCGCGCATTGAGAATAATAACAGATACGCCTCTGGATTCTGCTCCGGCTGGATCCCTGGCTTGAAAGCTGGGCCCTGGCAGTTCCATCATCGCAGCAGCGCTCTCAACGGCCATCAGGACCGACTCGCTTGCATCCTTGATACACGGCAGCGTTGCATTGGGCAACGGCTTCAACTGCTCGCACCCACCACTGGCCCGACGTGGTGCTGCTGACCGTCAGAGCCGAGCAAATCACGACCACTGCACGCTGATCGCGGCATATCTGCTGCTACCTCAGGGTGGTAGTACTGATACCACAGAGTACACAGAGTACCTACTCTCGCATCCAAGTACGCCTGCAGCACGCGTACCGTGATTGCTGGGACCAATAAGAGCAACACCAACAACAGCCATCTTTGGCCTATAAGGTGAGTCGGCAAAACGGGTACCTTGTACACAGTTCTTTTTTGTTTGATCGGTCCAATCCAATTGCCATCTCGGCTGATGCGATGCGCCATGACTCGGCTGGCTGCTACTCTACCCATATTGTTCATCCACCACGCTCTTTGTCAAGAATCATCGGGGCCTTTATCATGACCCTTGGCTGCATCATTGCACGTCCCATTTTGCCACCGACAGAGGCTGGCAAGTGCAGCATCTCGAATCAGGGCGGCAATTGGCGAGAGTTGGTTATCGCAATGTCTCTTTCAAGCGATGGGGACGGTGAATTGGGCGCTGGCCTTCATCTGAGGGCTGCAATGAATTCGCTGTGTCGAGCACGGGATAGAGACGCCGCATGCTGCTTTTGGGCCGGCGCCACTCAGCAAGGCTGAATGTCGAATCAAAGACATGGTTGGTGGTGTGCAATGCCGGCAGAGCGTCTCCAAGGCCCAATGCCGCAGGGAGGTTGCTGTTTTGGGGCCTGGATCAGCCGGCACCACAGGCAGGACAGGCGTGGAAATTGCCTGCGAGAGGCTCGCGTCCGTCCAGAGCCAGTTACGCGGGCCTGGTTTAGTGGCTAGACCCCGAGCTTATCCCAACTACATGCCACAAGTGCACGTCACTCAGGCACTATCATCATCTCCATCTCCATCTCCATCACCATCACGGTCGCAATTCTCGGCGCGGCGACTCTTCTCTTGCAACGGCCGCCGCGCAAGATAAAATCACAGACCCAGCATTATTGAACCACCCCGGGCATCTGCAAGTGCAGGCCGCATATCATGTCTTCACGGCCGCGGCGCTCGGCCGCCGCAAAGGCGAAAGAAGTCATTTCCGTCCACGCCAGATGGGCTGACATGAGCGAAAAGGAAGACGCAGGTACTACCATGTCATCACGACGGACGGGGCGGGGCGCTGCCTCGCGCGATACAGCCTCATCGCCAGAAGAGACGCACTCCAGCGTTACAGTTAAGCTCCCCACCAGTAAACCACGTCAGAGTACCAGAGGAGGCAACCGCCGGGGGGCTGACGCCTTTGAGGGCGGCGAGATTGTGCTCGGGAAGCGTAACCGTGGCGCTAAAAAGAGTTATGTAATTGACTCGAGTCCTGATGATGAGGAAGAGGAAGAGGAAGAGGAAGACGAGGTAGAGGTTGAAGATGATGATGACGATGACGATGACGAAGATGAAGAGGACATGAGAGCAGAGGACGACGATGAGATGGAAGAGATTGGCGACGAAGATGCTGAAGGCGAGGATGAGATGGACGTTGATGCTGAAGGCGAAGACGACATGGTCGTGGCGCCCAAAACGGCGGGACGACCCTCAGCAAAGAACTCTAGATCTGCCAAGCCTAGGCCCACGGTCAAGGTCACCAATTCCAGGGCTAATCGGGACGAGGATGAAGAAGAAGAAGATGACGACGAGCTTAGTGACCCTGCAGATAGTGACATTGGCGATGATACTATTGTGTACGGCAATCGGACAATGGGAGATGACGAAGATGCCGAGGGAGAAGAAATTGAGGTTGCTGGCGATGAGGATGACATTGAAGAAGAGGAGGAGGAGGAAGACGAAGAAGAAGAGGATGATGAGATGACCATGGCGCCAAGAGCCAATGGCGATTCAGATCTCGATAGTGAGGAGGGTAGCCGAGCCGAGACACCAGATCTCGCCAAGATGACCAAACGACAAAGGGCTCGGTTCGAGGATATACCACAAGAGTTTATGAAACTGCCCGATGGTGAGTTTTTTTTTTTTTTTTTTTTTTTTTTTTTTAAATTCGTCTGCACTTCTGGATGAGATACAGTCCACAAGCTGTTTCCCTTCATAAAAGTGCGCTTGCTTACTTTTTAACTATAGAGATTCAAGTGAAGAAAGTCTTTACTGCGGAAGAACTCTCTATGCGTCGTCAAGAGATGGCCAGAAGAAGACGAAATCTCAGCGAGAAGCGCAATGAGGAAGTCAAAGTAAGTGACGAACATCTAGTTTTCCTGTTGATATACACACATTGCATATAACCATGCGTGTAGGTATATACATCAACACACATAATTTGTACACATCTGTTTTGTATCACACTATTGCTGACACACTGCTCTACAGATGGAGACTATCAACAAGCTTCTGAAGAAGCAGGCCCCAAAGATCAATCGTAAAGCAGCAGCCGCAGCAGCAGCTGCTGACTCGCAAGACCAGAATGCGCAAAAACCCGATCCTGTCTTTATCCGCTGGGTTAGCAATAAGAGCGGCAGCCGAATTGCCGTTCCCGATGAGATTGTTGAGGGACCGTCTGGCATCCTATTCGGCGGCAAGACCCAGCAGTCATCGGCTGTCCCAACAAAACTGGTAACTGAGGTGGCTTAGAGAATGAGACCGGAATGAGGCTGCAAGAGGCTTTCGTATCCGAGCTCCTCATCGCTAGGTAGAGGCGTAATTTGCCATGAACAAGCAAAGCTTCTTGCGCAGTTTACACATTTGGGTCCATGACACTGGGAAGCAAAGGGAGAAGCGGGTATATGGTTCATGGGCGTGGCTAGAATTAATAACGTTTAGAAAATTGGTAATTACTGGATGATAATTAAGCATTTGAACATTTAACACCTGGCAAGCGATGTCCAATAGTTGATACTTGCTCATTCTATGTACCTTTCTTTTTCGGTCCCACAGCGCATCTCAGGCAGACGTGGTGTAGTGTATTGGGATGAGGGCACTTAAGGATATGCCTCAGATGTGATGGAGAGGATGGTAAATTAGATGAAGTTGATTGGTATGAGCGGTACGCAAGCTGTCTGTGAAGCCACCCGCAGGATTCCCACGGTGAACCCGACGAGGAGGCATTGATGAAGACGGCTATGAGATGTTGTATCTGCACGAACTGATGCATGCTTCGTGTATGTACGTTTGAGTAAGTGTCCAAATACCTATTGAATACTAGGTACCTGGGTATGTTTCTCCCGCGGCTAGGTAGTTGGGCTGTAACAATGTACTCCCGATCCCAGGGTAATGAGGGTGTGGTTGGAAGCAATCTCCCTATACAAAGGGGGACGCGTGTAGTTTACAACAGTAGAAGATGTTTGCCTTTAAGCATAAAGTTTAAGAGAGTTTTGGAAATTTCTGGTGGGCTTCGGTAATGGAGATCAGCTGGCTGGTGGCGTTTATGGCTTCGTATCACAAGCAACCATTTATATAAAACGGCATTGCTGAACACTAGCCTACAGAAAAGTAAAGTTATACTTTTCTCAAAGTAAAAGACCTAAGGTACCTATGCAAGAAAAGAACATTCCAACAGAGCCGAGCAAATAATAAGGGGAGGAGACCAATGGGAATGCACTGCTGCAAGCCCCCCTGATCCGCCAGCCGGCAAACGAAAACACTACTACAGTAGGTACCGCAGAACGTGCATAGAATTTGGAGCAAAGTTCAGTCCAGCTTCACATGTACGCCAAGTTGGTACTTTGTTCTGGTATCAGACGAAAAAGAAATGAAAAGTTAAATACTAAAAAGTGGTTCGGCCTTTCAGTTTCTACTGCTACATAATCTCTCCTCTCTCCCCTCTCCTCTCTCCTCTCTCCTCTCTTCCTCTTCTCTTTCTTTTCCCACCTACACTCTTCTTCATCAAACTACATACGCACAATCAGTTTAGAACAACATGAAGCATCGATTCAACCCTGCCACCGCAAACCCGAGCGGGCTCTACCCAGATAACGTACTCGGTACACCTGCTGGGCCCTCTCAAGACAGCTCAGCGAATCGACAGCCTGCTAGGCCCGGCCAGGGCAACTCAGGTGCTCCGTTTGCTGCACCAAGTTATAAACCAAATATGTACTCAAATTTCTGGCCTTCGTGCCCGCCTGTTGTTCTACCTTCTGGGCCTCATCACAGTCTGTCAAATGAGACCTGCCCCCCAGCCCAGACACAGCCCATGTCACCTCAAAGCTGGATGCCCACCTTGCCCTACACGCCCAGCCTGCCCGGCACGCCCTCCCTGGCAGCCGCACGCGCGATACCCATGGGGCCTATGCGTCCGCCTCCGGCATATCACTACCCCCCTCCAGGCACTCCCTGCTTGACTCGCTACCCAGAACCTGCAGCCCATCACCACGGCAGCGACAATACCCAGAGCGAGCAGCAGCGAGAAGAGATACGACTCATGAAAATCATTTTTGGCCGTGGTTTTTTCATTGGTGGTGAAGATGAGCAAAGGGAGCTGGCAATTGCTCAAATGCGTAAAATTATAGAGAAGGCAGGTCCACAGCCTGGCGACTGGATCCCTGCTGCGAAGCACAAGCTGGCGTTCGGAGACAAGTTTAACCCTGGCTCAATCCTCGGGGACCGGTTGGTGCCAGAAATAGGAGAGCAAACGCACGACCGCTTACAAAGACCGAAGAGAGCTTCGGCGGAAGAGCTCGCCAACTCCCACACTGAGATAGACAAGATTGCGGACGACTCCAAGGCGGCTCTCGCTGCTCGCGATGCTGCAATTGCTGCTGCTACTGCTGGAACAGGGGGCAATAGCACAACTCCGCCCGGAGCGTATTCAACTCTAGTCAAGCAACAGGCTGAAGGAGAAAAGGCTGCCATGCCCGGGAACAAAATCAAGCGCCCTCCACACATAAGGGCCCGAAGAAAAGCTGAGCGCCAATTCACTCTTACCGACAAGAAACGAACGCTGTCTGATGGTGACAACCAGTGCGAGTCTTACTAGTGCTCCGACGGCCACTGGCGTGTGTTACAAGGGGAAGAGCTGGAAAGTGCCAAGAGAAGAACTGAGGCCCTCAAAGCAGGCTCTGGAGCTCCAGCCACCAAGGCTGACTTGAAGCGTAAAATCGACTATACCAATGGCAAAAACCGCAAAAAGTTGAGATCTTCGGAAGAGGAGGTGGAGCTGGAGATGACTCTTCCGAAACTGGAGCCGGCTTCATTTGCTCCAAGCGAGAAAAGTACTGATATCAGCCTCACGAATGCCGATGATACAGTCAGCTCTGTAACTACTGGAATGAATACGGACTCATCTTTCTTGAACGAGGACAGTGCTACCACTAGTTCTTTGGATGTATCTTTTATGCCAACTACTAATGAAGGCATATTTCTTGCTTCGCCAGTTGTTGAAGACGAGTTTGCTGATTTGCTCTGGCTAGACTCCTATATGAAGGATATCGAGTCGCCTTTCGACTTGTAATCTTGCTGGCGGCGCGTTTGTTGCTGAAGAGGAGAATGACGATGGTGTATAGATGAAGGGGAAAGGAAGAAAAGAAGACGAAGAAGACAAGATTGGGCAGTGGTGAATATGGAGAGAGTTGATAGGCATTGGATGGACAGATATTGAATGGATAGGTATTGCGTGGCTACATGCCGAGGCATTGAGTGACAGATGTACCTATTAGTACCTATTGAGGGATACTACTTAGAATAGGGGAAATATATGATATTCTTGAGATACGGACAAAAAGAGTGGTGGTCTTTGAGGGGAGAAGTTGGTATTGTTGACAGAAAAGAAAGAAAGAAAATAAGCGGTTATTGGGGGGTCAAGATTGGCGTTCTGGATATTGTCTTTAGGATTTCAATTCGATAAGTTCAAGATAATGATGTTAAAAGTTCCTTTGAATTATTGTAATGTGTCACTTGTGCTGTAAATGCCAGTAACGCTTTTCTTGCCTGATTCAATTTCTCATTTGAGCTGTGAAAGCCGTTTGAAGAAGAGACCAAAAAGCCACTGCTCTATTCAACTTTGTATTGTATATTTTCATAAGCCCGGCCAAGCGGAACACCAGCACAATAGGGAATAGCATCAACGTAAATAGACAGCTGGACTATTACACACACTGATATTGTGCTATCAGTTTGTATAACCTGAGTTTTTTTTTTTTTTTTTTTTTTTTTTTTCAACTTGCCTCTACTGTATTTACAATGAATAACTCTTCATGGTTTGAACGTTTGTATTTCTATCCATGTAAGCATTTGCTTTTTGCAATTCCTTGCCAGTATCGTGATGCTTTGAGTCTCAGTCGTTCTTGTTCTTAGTCAGCGAAGATCCTGCTGTAAGCGGTCGTATTGCATGATTGGTTCTAAGGATCTGGCCATCGCAGCAAAGCAGGATGCTATGTTCTTCATCCGAGGTATCTTTTGACTATCCACTCAAAAACCCGGCTATTTCTTTTTTACTCTTTTTTTGGACCAATGGTGAAACTGAAAGCTGAGAGTTTCTGCCCATCAGGCACCGGTTTAGAGTTCTCTCTCCTCCTGAGTGTCCCCTCTCTCGACCCCGCTCTCTTCTACCTATTTCAACGACCAGGCTGAATGGAGTATTCAATGGTCACTTTTCACTTTCATCGTTTATTGTATACGTGTAATAGTACTACCTATCTTCGGTACGGTAGCTGGTGAGCCGCGAATGAGTGGAGGCGCAGGCAGTGAGGAAACTTTTGCCAAGGACCAGCACTACAAGTATCTGCCAAGGCTGATGTAGCTGCATGTATTTCGCACTGCACTGCATGCAAGTGTCCCAGCTATCTATCCCATTCGGAGCTCGACTCCACAGGGAAACTTCATATTTGATTCTTTTGCTTTTGTATAAACGGCCAAACAGCTCTCCAAATGCGGAGGTCCCTGGACACGTGCGAGGTCGTAGAGCACGTGTTGCCTCAATATTTGCCCCCTCACAGGAGCTACTGCAAGTGCGGAGAATCAGGATCAAGCTTGGGCTGTGGCCAGCGTCGACGCGGATGGGGACGAATGGCCGACTAGCAGGTGTCGTGATTCATGATTCACGGCTGCTTACGAAGAGAAGGGTTCGAATTAGTCGTGCACGGAGAACAAGCTGTGCTCTTGATTTCTATTCTGTTCCATGGGCATGGCACCCCCGCTCGCGCATACCGCCTCTTACAAGGACCCCGTAGCGACAGTATTGCTCCATTGCCACCTGCAGTATACGGTGTATGTAGTGTCGATGGCTCCGTTTCTCGATATCTACTAGGTACTGGGTAGTAGCAGTAGGTCGAGACAATAGGTAGGTAGGTATTTGTATACTCGCATCAGCACTTGCAAAAGTGGCCCAGACGAGGCTCTGGAGAGCACAGGCGCCGCATGGATTGGCCGCTGCTGAAACCGGCAACTTAAACCTTGAGCACATGCTCTCAGACTAGCATCTGCTAGCTCTGAGAGGCTGCTGGGCTTGGCAGACGAGCATTGCCCTTTTCCTCTTTCCCTCCCTGCCTCGTTTTTTCAATTGCGGGGAAGACGGAAGACGGGTGGAGACCCAGCAGAGCCGAGGGTCTAAAGCTGAGGAGAGTTGACCGTTAGGTTGCAGAGCTATCGCTAGCCTTGGGTTCAGTGGGATGGATGCTTATCTGGACCTGCTGGCTGGAGCAGTGCCGCAGGCGGTTGCTCGCCCGGGCCACGATGGCTTGAAGCTAACTGTTGTAGCTAACTGGTCGGGACCCGGAAGAGGCCTAGGACTGGGGTGACATGGGCGATCGTTGTTCACGGCTTGGGTGGCGGGTGTGGCTGCTTCAAGGTTGGCATGAGCATGACTATAAGCTGAAGGCTGAGCACCAAGGCCGCGGGATCCGTGAAGCCGGTAAGAATATAGAATAGAATGTACTGCCAAGGCGCAATCTTGCTGTAAACAAAGCAGTGCCGAGTAACGCCCCATATTCGCACAAATCTATCTGCAGCGGTAGCTGGGCGTCTGCAGGGGCTCATATTCCGGGCGGGTTGGTGAAGGGGAAAAAAAAATTTCATCATTTCAGGTGCATGTGCATGCATGCAATACGCGGTGAGCGCCAAGTACCGTTGACCTGTCGACCTCATGGAACCTCCCGGTGGCTACGAGTACTTGTACACGTAAGACCGTGTCGTAGCCATCTGCGAGTTGGTGACTCACGCTTACTGGGCAATTATGCAAGCACCAACTCGGATCTCGGGGAGCTCCGTATACTGGAGAGCAGGTAGCAATCTTGGCTTTGTTTTCAGAAAAAAGATGCTTACACGAGGCAAATGACAAATACGCGTTCTCGTTTGGGCGTTTGCTGCCATCGGGGCTGCTGCCACCTCCGCTTACTGTACGAAGTGCTGCAGTGCAGTGCTGTGCTGTAGAGGCATTCTATGCGGTGACTGCGATGGAAGAGGCATGTGCATGTCACTGTGATATCGTTGCCGCAGGCTACAGTAGCGCACGGTGCAGGCATGTTGACTCGGACATTTAATGCCCTCTGAGAGAAGTTGAATTGTCATCGACCCTGTCGCTGAACGGAAGGTGAGTAGAAGGGGAAGTGATTTATTGCCCGATGCAGCATCAGGCCAGGCCAGATCAGATCAGACAATGAATGCTGCAGCACCTACTCAGTCGCCCGTCCCGTGGCATCAAATGACTAGCTGCCGCAGCGCAAATCGCATCAGCCAATGCGCCGATCGCAAAACTGGGTGGTGCCATGCCGTGCCATCGCACGAGATACGAAGGAACAATACGGAGAATCCCGTCCTGTGCCCAGTGCACAGTAGCATCCAATCCCAAACAAACCACCATTTGTACTGTACTGTAACAGCGTGCGTCAAGACAAAATAGAAAATACCAACATCAAATCACAACAATGCCTGCTAGTGCCGCTGCTAATGCTGCTAATAAAAATTTCAACAGCCGGGTCACACGACGACAAGCCCGTCCAGCCCTGCTGGCCCCACTGCCGGTTGCCTGTCGATGTGATGGTTCGTGATGGCGGCGTCGACGCACATTAGCACCAACTTACGAGGGAAAGCCCCAGAACGGGCAGCTGCAGCGTCAATGGCTGATAGCAGTGTACATTCACAGTGCTTCATCTTGGGCTTTGCAGCTGCGGCAAATCACAGGTCGCGCGCTATCACCGCCTCCCCCCTCTTCTGCTACCGCTTGCGTTCTCCTCGCAGCTCCAGCGGGGCAAAACAAACATTTTCGCCTGTGCCCTGTGCTGTGGCTCCCCCCCCGCCGACCCAGCGCTGGGGGGCGAAAAAGGGCTTTTTTTCTTCTTTGCTTGGCGGTGGTTGATGCCTGACCTGGCCTTGACCTGGCCTGATTGAAACCTCTCGTGATTAATCTCTTGCATGCTCGACCCGGCAGGCCTCCAGCTGCAAATCCCCGTTTGCTTCACCTGATCGCCCGGCCATTGGTGCTGTCGGGGATCCTGCATCTGCTACCCGTGGCTTGGCTTGGCCTGCGCAAATCCCGGTCGCCCTGTGGCTCGTGTGCCCAATCCTGTGTAATGCAGCAGGCCATCATCATGTCGTTGCAGCCGCCGCCCATGGCAGCAGCGATGCCTGTCGCCACAGCCTCTGCCTCTGCCTCTGCTTCTTCAACTGCTTCTTCAACTGCCTCTGCCTCTGCCTCTGCCTCTGCTTCTTCAACTTCGCCTCAGCTATCTTCTTCTCCCCAATCATCATCCTCGAGCGATACCATCACCTGTGCCCCCTCTGCATTTTCACCGTCGTCTGGAGCAACTTCTTCGGCACACGACCCTCACCACCACGCAAAGGTCCTAGAGCGGCTAGTTTTGAACGGTAAGCTACCTACCTATTCCTATCCACATACAAAGTTTTGCATATCTCGCCGATTACTTGCTTGTACACGCCCAATCCTCTGAGACAGGCGACACCATCGCCATCATCTTCCAAGACATTACCCGCCAAAACGTCCTCTTCTCCTCAGCGTCTCGCATTCCAAATCCCAAGACCCTGATCCTCATCCTGATCCTGCGTCATCCATCTCATCCCACCTCACCTCTCTCCCCTTACACTGTATTTTTTAGCTTTAGTGTTTTTTCAGCCACCACTTGTGGCCAACAGCTTGTCTCGACGACTAGCTTGATATGTCATTGAGATACAAGCTCCTCGCCTTCCGAGACATGCATCAGCTGGTACTTGGCAGTACATGCATTCGGTCTTGGCATGGCAAGGCTCCTCTTCCTCGCCTCTACTGAGGTACGAAGCAGTACATGAGAAACCTACATCTCGGCTTCGCCTCTGCAGCCTTCCCCAATCTTCTTTCTATATTCCTATTCCTGTTCCTATTCCTGTTCCTGTTCCTGCTCCTATCCCTATTCCTTACCTTTCATCTTCTTAAACCGTGCTCCCACGATATTCATCTTTTCCAATTGCTTCTTCCTACTCTCCACCACCTTGATGTATGTCTTCGTTCCTTTAGTTCTTTGCCTCCAACATCTTACTGCCACCCGCATTCGCCTCAGTCATTGGGTAGCTGGTAGTCCACTGCTCTCTGCATTCTATTTGTCTAGATCGTATAGCTAGCCTTAAGCTGAGGCAGCTACTGAAGCCACGCTCTCTGGCGATACATCTTCTCCTCTATTAGTGGAAGTTTGTATAGCGAGAGCATCGGCATTGGCGTTTTGTTTGTCGGGTATTGCTTCCCCGCCCTCGCTTCATCTCACATAATTCTCTAATTTGATTCATTTCATTCATACTTTCTGCTTGCGACGCCTTCAATATACTTCTTATGCCTCTATCACAAGCTTCAATACTCAGCACTAGTCGCTTTGCCGCTTCCCATCCATGTCACTTACACCGCCCCCGTCTCACCCTTTCACTACTAGTACTCCCCTTTCGCTTGAATAAATTAACCTTGGCGGCATGTCGTCGATAAAACAACAAGGTGCTGACGTCTTCTTTGCCCGATCTCTTAGACGCTATAGATCTTACTGCCGATTCTAATCTCGGCCACCGGCCACCACATATATCAGAAGAAGAACAGCACATCGCCTCTTCACTGCCAGCTTTCTCAGTCCCAGAAGCGATTTCGTCCGCTGCAGATCCTGACACTGCCATGATCTTCTCAGACTTTTACAAAGGGCGACGATCTCCTTTATCTCGACTTCGCGGGCAGAGTCCCCAACCCTCGGCAAACTCACCGCCTTGGCTTGTCCCTGAATACATAGACCTGTTTCACAAAGACAAGTACAGGCAAAAGGATACTATTAAGAAATATCTAGCCGCCAAGGTCAAGAACAACTGGAACTTTCAGTGGTCACCGCCCCGCAAATCCAAAGCCAAAGTCACGGAGAAGCCCCGTGACGCAGACGAGGAAAAGAACCCATCTGTCAAGGAGTCCGAACCGGAAGCTATTAGGGTTGATTCCGCTAAAGACATACGGGATGATGCTTCTGATGACGCCAACGACGAAGCCCGTGTTGACGGCAGTGCATTGAGCGACAATGCTTCAGATCACGAAGACGAGGACGTGGACGCGGATAACAACGACGACGACACCGACTCCATCTACAGTATCATCTCCGAAGACGCCGTAAACTACCGTCCTCGCATGGACTGGTATTCTGATCTCTCTGAAGACGAAGCTACCACTACTTCAGTCATCGAGGGCGCTGATAGCGCAGCCAGGACTTCGGCCTTGGAGAAGAAAGAACAGCGCCGGAAGGCTGCCCGAGAGGAAATGACTTGGAACGAGGGCCTAGCATGCTTCCAGGCGCGGCGGGATGCTTGGACCGGTGCAAAGATAGCTCGAGTGCGCAGCAAGCCGGTTGTTTCGCCGCCTGTATCTCCTCGCTCTCGACGCTTCTTTTTCCGCCGGTCTATATCAGGATCACCGCCTTCGTTATCTTTGATCAAGTCCAATTCTCTCACTGATAGCCGCTCCGGCACAGCGTCCGACGCGTCTTCCCTGGTTAGAGACGATAAGGATCTCAGCAAGCAGGGCTCTCAAGATTCTGACCAAACCTCCGAGCGTCTACTGCCTATCGAGACGCTACTTCCTATCCCCCACCCGATCCTCCCGCCTACCAATGGTTTCAGAGCGTCCATCACACCGGCGATTTATCTAAGCCTCTACGACAAGGTTATTCTTAATAGTCTACAACCATCATGCCCCATCAACTTATCCGACATGATTCGTTCTTGCGTTGTGGGATGGAAGCGTGATGGGGAGTGGCCTCCCAAGCCCTCTGCTCCCGAACCGTCAGTTGCTGCAGGGCGGCGTAAGAAGGCCAAAAAGGCATCGGGGGCCACAGGAATTGGCGTTACCGCTCGCAGAATGAGTCTCGGCCTATTAGGGCGCGACAAAGATGATAATAGTTTATCCATCCGCAAGAGTCTTCAAAAGGCTCTTGGCTTGGGAACGCAGCCAGGAAATTAACAGCATTGATTGGCATATTTGGAAGGGCGATTATTGCTTGCCTCAGCAACCTTGGTTCGACGAAAAACCGGTCTCTGCAGGCCGTACGAGGGCCCAAGCGCAGGAAATGATATGTAATGGGAGGCAGTGGCGTCTTGAGAAACTGGAATTTGCCATTTGGCATCATGAGTCTTGGGTGCTTTTTGTTTACGGTGTGCAGACATCGTTTTGTACGATGGTCTCTCTTATATACCCCATTCAGCGTTTTCACTTTGGCGAGGAAATGGCACTGGATGGCTATCGCAGATCATGTTTCTCTCTATCTTTTGTTTTTATTTTGTTTATTTGGGAATTTTTCTGGGTTATGATAAATGAACATTCACCATCGTCTTTACAATAAGCCGCGATTTAGCCAAAATTTTCTCTCTTGAATATGTGCCGGAAATTTGGAGTTTTCAGGTCCCCCATTGGATGGATATTGAAGAATACTTGGGCATGGCACAATTTAAGACTTTGACACTTTAACACTACCTTTTTTTGACATTGCTCTCTGTATTTCTCTCTACTCTATAGGCATATGAATAATATACAAATCAAATCACTCAGATTCATTTCCAAATAGCTTAGCGTGAGGATCCTTTAACAACATGCCCACGGCGGAGACCAAATCGTCTAATAACCCTCTAGCATATCCGCCCCAGCTCTCGAAAGTAACAATCTCCAAAGTCAGTTTGTTGCTATTATCGTGAACGAAGGCTTGAATCTTCCACTCGCGCAGTGGCTCCTCGTGAGGGTAAACTGTCTCCAAACGGCTGCTTCCTGCGGCAGCAAACGCCAATTCTTCGACGTGCTCGACGTCCTGGTGAACAACAGAATCGAACCACAGGTCTGAAGCCTTACAGCCGCTAGACGATAGCCAATCAGTGCCGCAAGCGGTTGCCATCTCGGCGAGGCTGATGCCCTCGTGAGCAGAGCTGGCGATGTGCTGATGCTGGACGCCAGAGAGGACTTCCAAGGCAGTGCAGCCTGGGGGGAAGCGCACGCGGACGGGGATATATTGCCAGCAGGGGCCGGTGACAGCGTTGGCTGCACCGTAGGGGAAGTCGATGTTGCGGCCGCTGACGACTTCACCAAAAGTGACATCTCTGAGGGAGAGGCGGCGGGCGAGGCACAGAGCCCATGCGGCAGTGGGGAGGGAGGCAACGGTGATGTCGCGGAGGCGTGACGAAATGTCGATTGTTTGCTGGATGGCAAAGTGGTTCCGACGCTGTATGGGAATGTCGGGCTTGAGGACTGTTAGGGAAGAGCCGGAGAGGAGATCTGTCCAGTAGGGGATGCTTGCTGGCAGGTTCTGTCGGAGGACGCTGTGGACATAGGCGGAGAATGGAACCGTCTCTTGTACAGGTTTGTCTTCGTAGAGGCTTGAGAGCTGCTGGAGCATGATGGGGAGGCATATCTCGTCGTACTGAGCGTGAGAAAGGCGGAAGAGGAGGCATGACTGGCTGCTCGACTCAACCAAAAAGAACTTTACGAAACTCGAGCCGAGTGGGATTCTCGTCAAAGCATCGAGCTGACAGAGCTGCTTTGCGAAAGCTTCCACGTCATCGCTGTCTATTGCGTATTCGAAAAAATCAGGCACGAGCTCTTCGAGGACGACGGCGTACCCTTCACTCTGGTATTCTGCAAAAACGGTTCGCAAGATCTCGTTGCGTGCGACGAGCTGCTTACAACTCTCTATCATTTTGGCACGATCTATGGCCTTATCGAAATACATGAGTTCGTATCGTGACGAGAAGCGCGGGAGCTGAGTTGTGCCCTTGACAGCAATTTGCTGCAAGGGACGAGTAGGGAGGACGTTGCTGATGCGCCAGGTTGAGTCGGACAGCTGAGGTGCGATTATATCGTTGATGAAACGTTTCTTTTCGTCTTCGCCCTTGAGGTTGAGCAGTGAAAATGGTTCCAACTCTGTGCCCTCGACGGTGGCTGTGTCCGTAGACGATGCGGGTTTCTCAATCTCTTCCATGGCGTTGGCCATTTCGTACAGCGTTCTCTTCTGGAAGATTTGAGCCACATTCAACCTGACGCCCTCCAGCCGAGCCTCCGATACAAGCTTCATGGCAGCAATGGAATCACCACCAAGAATGAAAAATCCATCGTTTAGGCCAATATCGTCCTCACTCATGCGCAGGACACGAGCCCATAGGCCACGTAGCTTGCGTTGTCTATTGGAGCTTGCAGAAATTCGGCTCTTAATCACTCCTGCTGGCGGGGCTGCAGCGTTTCTCTCGCTCGTAGTATCGACTAATTTGATGCGAGCCGGCTTCTGGGTTGAGTCGTATCTGGCCAGTTGCCCGGTTTTGTAGAGTTTGCCTTGTTCGGAAACTTTGGAGCCGAATACAGCTTCGAGCCAAGCTGGTGGAGAGACTTCTACTAGATTGGACGGATTCTCTGAACACTGAATGACAAGTTCTCCCATAGCAGAAACTGGAACGAGTTGATTTGCATCATTGAAATCCACAATGTAAGCCGCTTGAACGCCAGAGTATTCCTTGGTTGCATCGCTAAAGCCTGCATCAAAAATTACGTTTTGGAGCTGCACGATATCATCATCAGTCAAGGGTGATCGAAGGCTGCCGAGAGAGGCCGAACTTTCTCTGCACAATGACTGTGCAATTTGTTGAAACTGGTCCAAAACTCGTTGCATCACAGGAACCGAGACTGTTTTGGAATCGAAGCTGGCCATAATGAGGAACCCTCGCGGATCAATCGAACAGACTAGCATTAGGGCGTAGGTGTTGAACTTGAGGGCCTCTTGAGCAGCTTCTGCATCTCCGGCCGGGACCAGACAGCTTGCTGGGAGGTGGCTAAACTGATTAGGCTCTTCATTCTCAGCACTTGGGTGCAGCACCAGGCCTGTGCGGAGCTCGCATGCGTCGAAGGCATCAGGACTGAGCTTTCGTATGTGTTGTAGGCCGAAATGCTCGTGAGGAATCTGGTCCACCATTTGCTCTTGGACTCCTTGAAGGTAGTCCGAAACAGGGATATCTCGGTCTACTTGAACCCGTACAGGGACAGTCGTAATCATCGGCCCTTCGATCTCTTCAGATCCAACGACAGGTGCATTTCGACCAGTCAGCGTCTCTCCAAAGATGACGTCGGTGTTACCAATGTATTGGGATGCCACGAGAGCCCAAGCTGCCCTGATAATCGTCGCAGTAGTAGCGTTTGAAGCGTTTCCTTCTTGTAGAGGCACGTATTGCTCCAGTAACGAGTCCGATTGTGGCTGATACCCTTGCCAAGGTAGAGATGGAAACTGAGAAGGATTGGCTCCATGAAGCTGCTCCCGCCAGAAATTGGCTGATTTGTCCATTTCCATGTTTGCGAGATAGTTGATAAAGTGCTTAAATTCTGCAGGGCGTGATACGGTTTGGTTCTCGTATGCTCTGTTTACTCGATCGACGACCAGGGGCATAGACCAGCCATCGTACAGCGCGTGATGAATCGTGAGCACAAAGCTCACTTTCCCTGATTTGCTATCATTGATAATAGCATAGCGCACAAGAGCCTTTCCTAGTTCCATTGCATCATTTCTATCATTGACCAGATATTTGTCCAGATCGTTTCCAGAGAAGACAGTTAATTCCCCCCTTATGACAGCCTGAATAAGACCGTGTCCGGGGACTTGCACGATTCTCGTCCGTAAAATGGGACTGTCTTTCTGTGCGATGTCGAAGGCTGTGATTAGCTTCTCAGCCGTAGCAGTATCCTGAAGCTCCACCACTCTTTGAGCGACATATGCCTCTTTGACCTTGGCCGAGAGAGCCATGAGCGCTTCCTGGAGGGGCGTACATGGATAAGCATCTTCTAGGATGCCAACTTCCACGTCGCAGAGAGCAGATATTTCGGTTTTCGCACTTTCCACATTCCAATCTTTCTCCAACAAGGAAAACGGTAAAATATCTTCCACAGAAGACTCCGAGGTCTGAGTAGCTTTTAAAGCCATGTGACTCAGCGTTGGATTTGTAAATATATCAGTAACCGTCAATGCGATTCCATTAGTGCGAGCCGTAACTACAAGTCTCATGGCACGTAAAGAATCGCCTCCTAGCGCAAAGAAATTGCTCTGCCTGAAGATTTTTGCATCTGATCCGAGCACTTCAATCCATGCTTGCTGCAATTTCCTTTCCATCTCAGTTTCCGGCTCTTCTTCGTCTTGGGCTTCAATTGCTTGCATCCGGCTGAAGACTTCACGCGGTATCGATATCCCAATCTCTCGCAGCTTCTTCCTATCCGTTTTACCAGACACTAGTGAAGGCATATGCTGAAGAGTCACGAAAGCAGCCGGAATCATATACCGTGGTACTCTGGATCCCATGACAGTACTGACTGTTGTCAGAACAGTTTTCAGCTCTGGTGAGGGATCGACAATGGCCGGGTCTACTCCTGCGGTGCCTACGGTGGCAGATTCTGAGAGAAAGGCGACAAGAGAGGGAGCACCGCCATTTTCTGGTTTTATTACCTCGGCTGCGACCTTGATGCCATTCGGCAAAGAGGCGCGTAAGTGATGCTCGACCTCTGCAAGCTCAACTCGCTGGCCACGAAGTTTAACTTGTTGGTCTTTTCTGCCCACAAATTCGATAGAACCTGAGTTGTTGCTCTCATACCGTACTAGGTCACCTGTTTTATATAATCTACCTGGTCGGCCGGGGAAGGCCTTGTGGCCAGATTTGAGCCAGGTTGGATCTTCGATGAAGACCTCTGCTGTTTTTTCCGGCTCATCAAGGTAACCAACACCAACAACTGGGCCCTCGACAATAAGCTCTCCGACAGCTCCAACTGGCATGAGGATGTTGTGGTCGTCAGGATCGACAATCCAGGTGACACCTCCAACGCCTTTACCGATGCCCGTGGAGACGGTAACGGTATTGTTGATGGTGCATCCGACGGTACACTCGGATGGCCCATATGCAATGATCAAGCTTGTATACTTACTCCAAGCTGCTGCATCACTTGCAGATACTGCCTCGCCACCTAGGCCTAAAACGTCCAGAGATGGAATGATGTCCGAATCCAAGACTCTGGCCACAGAAGGAGTCATGTGGACCATATTGGCTTTACTCTGACGAATAGCGCCACTGAGATCGTTCATTCTAGCTTCCTCAGAAGGTACACAGATCTGGCCACCAGTTGCCAATGTACATAGCATGCAGTCGATGCTCACGTCAAAAGCGTAAGACGGGAAATCGAAGCATCTAGAGGTTGATTTGTAGCCAACAGCTTCTGCTCGGGGAATCGCACCGCTGGTATAATTGGCATGGGTAATGACAACTCCCTTTGGCTTGCCTGTACTTCCAGATGTGAAAATGACATACATTGGTGTTTCTGCGGGCACTTGTGGCAGTACTGTATTCAATTCTGAGCCTTTGGTGCTCTCAAAATAATCTCGAGATATTGCGAGAACTTGGCCTCCTTCTTTAGATATCTCTTTGCCAAGCTCGCTCTGAGCTACTGACGTGATAATGAGGTCTGCTCTTGTCTGTTCGACAATTGTTTGCAGTCGTGCTGCTGGCTGACTGGGATCTGTCAGAGAGAACGTGGTACCTGCTTTCATGACAGCCAGGACCGCGACCACGGTCCACATGGATTTTTCGAAACATAGTGGGATCCGGCTGCCGGCTTTCACATTTCGTTGTAGAATTTGTCGGGCGAGTTGTGTTGAATAGTGTTCCAGTTGTTGATATGTCAAGGACCCATCCCATGATTCGACCGCAATCTTGTGTGGCTGCTGGCGAGCTTGTAAAGATATGATATCATGCATGCAGCTTTGCATAAGAGAGGGCACATGCTGATTCCAAGTCCACAGCTGTTCGAGATCTGTAGCGTTGGCGATGCCATTCTGATTTGACGCTACTTCACTTTGTTGCGTATAAACCACTTTCCTTGCCTCTTCGATGCTTGAAATGGCCTCTGCGGCGAGACTCGGAGGAAGAATTACCGCATTAGCGTTGCCAATTCCGTCTCCATCGATAGCCATGGTGTCTGTTTCTGCTTCGATCAAGGCAGTGGATGGACCTTGTGGTGGTATTGCATCAGTGGTAAAGTATGAAGCTTTGCTCTCCCCGACGGTTCAGTATGCAACAAATGAAATGAAAGGTGCCTGGATATCAGCTGTATAGCGCAGGCCACCGAGGCTCAAAGCCACAAGCAAGTCCCTCTCTTCAGCAACTATTGCTGCCATTTTCCGCCTCCGATGATGCCCGCGCTCTAGAGCCAAGTTAAGCACACCAATTGCTACCAATTACTCACGCCAATATAGAACTGCGCTTTTTCGGATAAATTACAGTAGCAGTGACTGCCCCAAGCTTCCAAACTGACGCTTGAGATCATGTACGAATACACGATGGATGCGAGGCGAGGCGTGCAAATATCATGCATGACAGGGATCATGGCCCTCACGGCCCCATACAAAGTACCATGGAGGGCGTTCACATAGCAAAGGACTTGCTGGTACGTCCAAAGAACCTTTGGCACACGGCCTAAACGGCGGATCAGATAAGCCAAAAGAGCCAGTCTAGTGGAGCAGCTCGGGCGGGGCGCAATTACGTTGCGTTTAGCCTCGTGATGGGGCTCAGGACGATCTGATAACTTTTTTCTTCGTTTCGGCAGTTGATTGGTGTTGTGAGCAGCGGGGTGGAGAGTTGGAGAGAAGAGAGAAAATTTGTGCAACGGGTGGAGGAATGGGGAAAAGATTTATGCGAATACGCTCCATGGAGTCGCCAAGACGCGGCATTTTGAGGAAAGAGGTACGTCTTCCACGGACGCTGATCTCATCTCTGAAGCACTTGCTCTGTATATTTTGGACGAGATACAAGGCCTTTGGGTGTTTGAGATGCGGGAATGTTTCTTTCTAGGCTGGGGAGAGAATGAAACAAAACGTAAATACTTGTGGTTTCTGTCTCTCTTAATGCCACAACCTCCTTTCACCAAACATCGCAGTGTCTCAGTGTACGCCCGCAGACTGTCGTAGTGCCAAGCACACTAGAGCATTGCAAGTCAAAATCACCTCATTTCTTGCGGATACTGTTATAATGTACATTGACTACTAGGTAGTAGCTTGAAGAAATAATTATCTCAATATCCCCATATGGATGGTGTCCATCACATGCCAATCCCGGCTATCGCAGCTACACCCCTTCCCCTGGTTCATCATCCACCCGGTACAGATACTTTGGCTCAGAATGACGACTTCTGTGTGAATTTGAGCTAGGATTAAGATCTGATAAGAAAAATTTTCATCAAAGAGCAAGGGTTGGGACCGGTTTCGGTTCTTTGTCTTTGCCAATGGCGTATTGTGCGGGCTACTGGTTTCGAGAAGTGGAACCTTCTTGATGCTCCTCCAAGATGAAATCTTATCAGATCATCTGATTACCGCATCTATGACTCCAGGCACCGCAGAAGCGCCGCACAGATGGACTTGGCCCTTGGTAAGAATCTCGGCATTTCTCGGATGTTCTGAGGGCTGAACGGGGCTCTGTCAAAATTTGGCAGCTCGTCCTTTAGGCTAAGAAATGTTCTCGAGCTTGGCCTGCACCCTAGATTAAAGTGATATACTGTATACATGAAAGCTAGGCTTGATTAGACCACCTGAAGCAAATGATGCAAAGAATAGCTAGAGGTAGTGGGTCTAGGATGGGTAGTTAGGATGTAGCAATGCCTTTGGTTATGTAGGTTGGCCGTCAACCAGCAGTCTGGAGATGCGCTATAGGCCTACCACCTGAGTGTGATTGATGAAAGCCTCAGAGAAGCTATCATTGTAGCAATCTATACACACAATTGTCTTCTCCAACGTTTGCCATAATGACTTCACAATCAACGGCTGTTCAGCCATACTCGACACCATCCACCCAGAAGCTCTCGATTCTTCATGGTCCCTCTGATCCTCCCCTCCTCGATCTGACACTTGGTGAGCTTCTCGAGCTTCAAACCTACCAATACGGCACCAAAGAGTGTCTCGTCATTCCATGGACCGGCGCGCGATGGACATATTACGACCTCAACCAACAAAGCTCGGCGCTGGCCCAGTCCCTCCTGGATATGGGCATTGGTGTCGGCGATCGTGTTGGAGTAATGGCTGGTAACTGTGAGCAATATGCCGCAGTATTCTTTGCCGTCGCGAAAATTGGCGCCATCCTCGTCATCTTGAACAACACTTACACGGCGACTGAAGCCAAGTACGGCCTCAACTTTTCGGACTGCAAAGTATTTTTTACAACAAGGACAATTGGCCGTACAGACAACGCTCGGCTGCTGCAAGACCTGCACAATGAGGCTTCTGCGATCAAAGTCGTCATCTTGAGAGGGGAGAGCGGCAATTACACGACGTATGATGAGCTCGTGAAGTCAGGCTCTCGAAAAAGCCATGACAGGCTACATCGAGTCATGAGCAAAGTGCTACCTCACCAGGTTGTCAATCTGCAGTTTACAAGCGGTACGACGGGTTTACCAAAAGCCGCAATGCTCACTCACCAGTAGGCCAAGTCCTCTTCCTTTATTGATTCTAGATATTCATCTGCTTACTTGTTTTTTTTGTGTCTAGTAATTTGGTGAACAATTCTCGATTCATCGGCGATCGAATGCGTTTAACACATGAAGATGTCCTCTGCTGCCCGCCGCCACTTTTCCACTGCTTCGGCCTTGTCCTTGGGCTTTTGGCGATTATCACCCACGGTGGCAAAGTCGTCTATGCAGCCGAAGTCTTTGACATTCCTTCTACACTGAGAGCCATCTCAGACGAAGAATGCACCGCTATCCACGGTGTACCAGCCATGTTCGATTCCCTGTTCCAGGCTGAGCTCCCACCCAATTTCAAATGCGACAAGCTTCGCACGGGCATCATCGCTGGCGCACCAGTCCCAAGATATCTCATGGAACTTCTGGTAAATCGCTTTGGCATGACTGAGTTTACTAGCAGCTACGGACTCACAGAGGCTTCCCCCACATGTTTCAATGCCTTCACAGACGACGCAATGACAAGGAGATTGACCACTGTGGGCACTCTTATGCCGCATGCGCAGGCCAAGCTTGTTGATCGCGACGGCAATATCGTCCCCATTGGAGGGCGAGGGGAGCTTTGCATTGCCGGCTATCAATTGCAGGCCGGATACTGGAACAACTCGGAAAAAACCAACGAGACCATGGTGCGCGATGCTGCGGGCGTGCTGTGGCTCCATACTGGAGACGAAGCCGTCTTTGACGAAGAAGGCTACTGCTCCATCACTGGCAGATTCAAAGACATTATCATCAGAGGTGGCGAGAATATTTACCCCTTGGAGATTGAAGAGCGGCTCATGGGTCACCCCTCCATCTCGCGTGCCATCGTCGTCGGCCTCAAGAATAAGCACTATGGAGAAGTCGTCGGGACGTTCCTCGAGCTTGGCGACGGCCACACCAAGCCCACAGATCAAGAGATTAGAGACTGGGTCCGCAAGACACTAGGCAATCACAAAGCTCCGACGCATATTTTCTGGCTGGGCCATGATGGCGTGCCGGCAGACGTACCTCTGACAGGAAGTGGAAAGATCCGGAAGTTTGAGATGGCGAAGTTGGGCGATGAGCTTTTGAGCATGATGGCTAAGACATCTAAACTTTAAATATGTGTATAGTGTAGAGCATGGAGTGTTTATAGAATAGACCGTTGATTGTTAATATTCAGTGAAATTTATTAAGAAATTTACAGAGCTATCGTAAACTTTTATAAACCTGAATTTTGTGTCTTTTTTATTAACCACCTACACTAAGCTCAACCCGAATATGGCGATATACCTAGAGATGAGCATCTACATAGCCTAGCTACCATTCCACTTATTTACAACTTTGGCACTAGTCCAATTCTCATTCCACCGACAGCCTTTTCGTTATCACCCAGAGGGCACAGCTGGAAGAAGCGCTCTCTGTGGCAGCGCACAAATGCGCTGCGCTTATGCGGTAGATCGACAAACTTATCCAGGCCAAAGCCATGGATGAGGTCGTACATGACGACCGTAGAGTTGCTGTCTTTGGGCTCGCCCACGACGTACATTGTTCGGGGATCATCGAGGTAGAGGTAATGCATCAGACTACTCCACCATGCCGACACGCGGTGCGGACCTCGGAAACGAACATCGCCAACGAGGGAATGGCGACCACGGTCGAAGTCGCCGGAGTCGTAATAACTACCGAGTCTATCCTCCTAGAGAAATAAGTTAGTACATGTATGCTTCTTTTTGAGGCATCGCAGCTAAAATGGCGTTACTTCTCATACCTTGGCCCAGTAAATCTCAAAATATGCAAAATATTCGTCATCCCACTTAGCCAGAACAGCAACTTGGTGAGGATCAACGTGCATTTTCCGCAGGTACTCTCGGTGTTGCTCCAAGGTGCCTGTCTCATTCCAGCCTTGAGATACTCGAGGATCATTTTGCCACTCGTGGAAGAGTCTCAGATGCTCGGCATCTTGCCAGTCAAGCGATACCATCGAAAATGTCTCTTGTAAATGAGGGATCCATCGGCTGTAGATAACAGCGCCTGGGGCAGGTTTGGCAGGTCGAACGGGATGCCATGTCTGCTGGCTTCGCTCGGGATCTTGGGGATCGCCAGCCGAGGTAATAGTCATCGTATGCTGAAGGGGAGTGATGGGATATGAGTTCAGCGGGTTAGATGCTGGCAGAGATGACGGAGACTCTTCAGGGCACCAAACAGGTCGAGGACCAAAAGGAGATCCGGCGCCTTGCCAGAAAGTGGCTCGCAAAGCCAAGACAACATCTGTATCTGTAGTTGTAGATGGGCCTGGCTTCTCTCGGGGGCGCAGTGGATGATCAACGGCGAGCGCAACATCCTTCAGCTGCTGTCCCAACACAATGGCATTTGCTCCCTTTAGCTCCAGTCTGAGTGACTCTGTGGCAGGTCGCGTTGTGAATAATACGTAAAGAATCATCCACGCTTGTGCCAACGTGGGCCGTTCTGTAAGACCATCCCATGAAATAGTTGCGCCTGGCGATCGTCTAGCGCGTGCCCAGGCGCTGTTGTTCGAATGCGGTGGCAGCTCACTTGATTTGAGATCAATTGGCTCAGTGAAGACGGCCTTGGACGTGTGAAGCTCGACGGGAGGCTTCTTTCCCGAAGAGACATTGGGCTTGATATTCAATCGATAGTGTTCCGCATTTTCGTTTGGGACTTTTTGGATAGAGTATTCGGTATTGTAGGGATGGGGGAGCTTGATCACAGTCTGATCAGGAGGTATTGAGGAAAGAGAAGCAGCAGCCATTGTGGTTTAGCGTTACAGATTAACGGATATAAAACCAAAACCGAAGAAGATTAACAAAAGGAACAATGAGGAATCTGAAAATACTCGACCAATGATGGTGTATTGGTAGATTGATAAAGAAAAGAGGAGAAGATAAACACAAATCAGATAAAAAAGGACATACAACAGCTACTACAATCAAAAAGACCTTTTAGGAAAGAACCAATGCGACTTGCCAAGAGGCCTCGGCTCTTGCTAATTCAACAAAAAGAGAAGACCCCGAGCTTTTCCGCCTCGTGTGCATTTCACCAGCTCCTTTCTCAGCTGGAGTACACATGAATATGGGCCATACTGCTACTGGTTAACGGCGTACCTGGCCCTCGGGCCTCTTTTCTCTTCCATCGTAAGTGACGATGGATCTACGAGTGATCAGCGCGCAACGAGTCTCTACGTATTCTACATGGATTTCACACACGACCCAGCAGTACAGCACCCAGGTCTAAGTACCTACAGTATGTAACGCATAGGTACTATAGCTTGTTGCATGTGGAAGAACGCCTTCAAGTACAGATACAAAGCCTCTGGGGCTACGAACCACGAAACACCAGTCAAAGCTGGCGATAGCTTGGCTCTTCGCTTCGCTTCGCTTCACACCCTCCCCTTGCTTAGCACGCACATGGAAGACGCAGGAAAAAGCGACCGGCCAGTCAGTTTAACCCACCTTAGCTCGACGACCGAAGCGTGAGCAGATTATCTCCCTGACTGATTGATTAGATCCACTGATCTAACCCGCGCTCGAGCTAACAGGGTTACATCAGTATTCCACTCTGCAAATTTTTTTCTCCAGCCAACATGAGGCCATCCTCAGGGGTCTCCGCACCCGCCATTTTCGGCACACTCTGCTTCCCTAATAGCTGGCCCAAGACGCCGCAAGCTGCAGAGGTTTTGATTCCGTAACGCAAACTGCTGGTGCTGCACTGTACTATGCTTGGAGCTTCTGGATCCATTCGCAAAGTGGCGCCACCCACACAGAGATCCTTGCACTTGGGCGGATCTGATAACCTTATTGGAGAGCTACACCATCTTTCCACATGCGGTCCCGTTGTCGGAGCGGCTAAAAGCGACAGCTTCGGGCGTACATGATCTGATAATTTCCAAGTATTCCCTTGAGAATCTCCACTTGCCCTTACGTCTAGTACCTACACGAGATCACAGTATACATGGCCAAGACGCTGAATTCGCGCAAGTGATCTACTAGTACGTGTACAAGTGCCGAATACCCGTTAAAAGAGCACAAATAGCACTTCTTGGCCGTCGCCAGTTTGTCTACTATGTGTTTACGACAGACTATGACTAGTCGCGCTGCGTACTAGACAAGCCAGCTTGAGACCGTCATTTGAAGGTTGTTATCCATTTACTGTACTTACACGAATTCAAGTGGGTAATAATCAAAATCAAACAAACGATTCATGGTCCCTCTTTGATCGACGAGCTAGCATGGACAATTTTTTCTTTTTTTTCCCGGGATATGATCTCCATCGTCATCGCACTATTAGATTTTCGTTATTACCGCTGTTCAGAGTCCCCATCTTGCGATAATCGAACGGCATTTTTGCGGCAAAAAATCGCCATGGGTCTCTGTATTAGTGTGATGATACAAGACGATAGCTTAACCAACAATATGCCGAAGAACCGAGAAGGACGGAGCCCTGGCTTGATTACGCATTCAAGCTGTACTGGGTAGTAGTATTGACAGACAGGTTCATCACACGGCTCGTCGTGCTTTCTCCACGTAGTATGATGCTGGGATACCAACGTGATTCAACCGCCACATCCCGAACTAGAAGGAAGAAGCAGGGTTTCTCCCACACAGAGTTTTGGACCTTACTCTATCATGCTTGCGGAGCAGGTGGCTACTAATTAGGCGCTGGTGGCTGCAAATATCCCCTCTACTAACCTGTTGTTGGGGTTCACCGTCCAATTCTCAACGGCGATTGCTAGATCTGAGCAGCTAGGAAGAGACCCAGAGCGAAGTTGGCCACGGCTAGCGTCTCAAACTCGGTCTATTTTGTCACCCATGTCGGCGGCAAAAATCTAGAACTTGTTCAGCCTTCTGCTTCCTCTTCTTCCACCACCATATCTGAGGCGATAAGTAGCAGCCTTGTCCCTGCTGATCGGGGACATCAGTTGTCAAGCTCTCAAGTTGCAAACTACCGGTCCAGTGAGTAATCGTCTTTCTTTCTTTCTTTCTTTCTTTTTTACCTATAGTTGCATACGGCTCTCTAGAGCATGGTAACGCAAGATGAATCATTATACTATGCGCTACTAACACTGTTTTTATTACAGTCATGGCTATTACCGAAGAAAAGCACGACCATGTCGATGGAGGAGAGTCTGGAAAGGACAATCCGGATGTTCGCATCGGTGGCCCTCAAGACTCGGATGGGGATGATGGCGTTGACTCCAAGGCGCAAGCTGGTGTGCAGAACATCGAGGCTATCACTTCCGTGTGGACCAAGCATGCGCTGTACACTGCCTTTGCTATGATCTGGGTCATCTACTTCGTCGATACTATGCAGCAAGGTGCAACTGGTACACTTACACCTTGGGTCACATCAGCCTTTCAGGAGCACTCTCTTACTCCCACTGTCAATGTCATCAGTAGCATCATAGGAGGTGTCTGGAAGTTGACTCTTGCCAAGATTCTCGACATCTTTGGTCGCCCACAGGGTTACGCAATCTCCATCATGTTCACAACTCTGGGATTGATTATGATGGCAGCCTGCCAGAATGTCGAGACCTATGCTGCTGCGCAAGTATTTTACTGGGTTGGCTACAACGGCCTGGATTACTCACTATCAGTCTTCCTCGCCGATACCACATCTCTGCGTAATCGGTTCGTTCAATTCTGCCTTTAATAATCGTATATATAAAACAACACTAACAAAAATTGCTTAAAAGAGGTCTCATTTTTGCATACAGCAGCTCGCCTTATATCATTACGACGTGGCTTTCTGGTCCCATCTCTCAAGCCTTCTTGGATGGGCCTGGTTTCCGCTGGGGCTTTGGATCTTTTGCCATTATCACTCCGGTTATCACTTCGCCACTTTTCTTCCTCTTCATGTACTATAACAAGAAGGCTAAGAATCTTGGTGTGATCCCTCCACGTGAGAGCAAGGGTAATTTTTACGAATCTTTTATATACTACAGCCGAGAGTTTGATCTTATTGGCCTGCTCATTCTATCTGGCGGACTGGCAATGTTCCTCTTGCCTTTTAATATTTATTCATACCAGGAAGATGGATGGAAATCATCTCTGATTATCGGTCTTTTGGTTGGAGGAGTAGTTGCTCTCATCGTGTTTGCAATTTGGGAGAAGTTCTTTGCGCCCATTACCTTTATCCCCTACTCGCTTCTCATGGACCGCACTGTCATCGGTGCCAATATCTTGGCTGCTTCTGTCTTCGTCAGCTACTACATTTGGGACAGCTATTTCCTCAGCTTCATTCAGGTCGTCAACGGTCTCGATGTCACCGAATCTAGTTATGTGGCCCAGATCTATAGTGTCGGGTAAGAGATAAAGAGGATATTCCTTGCATCGGTACTTATGTGGCTAACATCCTAATAGATCTTGCTTTTGGGCTATCTTGGTTGGCCTTACCATTCGCTATACCGGAAAATTCAAGGCTGTCTGTCTCTACTTTGGAGTTCCAGTCACCATTCTTGCAGTTGGCTTGATGATTCATTTCCGTCAGCCAGATGTCAATATAGGTAAAGAATTGAACACATTGATTGAATTGTTAAAGAAACATCTCGCTAATTTATTGTTCTTCATTGCAGGCTACCTTATCATGTGTCAGATCCTCATCGCCTTTGCCGGTGGCACCATTGTCATCTGCGAGCAAACGGCCGTCATGGCAGCAACCTCTCACCAATATGTTGCCGTTGTGCTTGCTATAGAAGCCATGGCTTCATCCATTGGTGGCGCGATCGGATTGACCGTTTCAGCTGCTGTCTGGCAAGCTGTCTTCCCTAAGAAGCTCGCCTTGTATCTCCCAGAGTCTGAGCAAGGAAATCTCACGACCATCTATGGCAGCTTGGAGGCCCAGCTTTCTTATCCAATGGGATCTCCTGCTCGTATCGCTATTCAAAAGGCCTATGGCGACAGTCAGAAAATGATGTTGATTGCTGCTACTGCTGTCTTGTCGCTGGCAGTGGTAGGCACAGCCATGTGGCGGGATATTGATGTGAGAAAGCACAAGCAGGTCAAGGGAACTGTCTTTTAAGGTATTTTTATGATGAATAGGCGATGGTGGGACTCTATGTCTGCAGATCTTCTTTTTTCTTTTTCTGTAGTGCTATAGATTAGTCCAATTAATGTGAATAATTATGACTTGGTACAGCTATATCGGCCGGTCCGTCCAAGTACATGTAGTAACCGCCCCACTAGTACATACCCGTCTTTCTCTATCTCAGATCCCATGATACCCGGCAGAGTTCGCAGGCCGGTATAATTTCTTTACTCCAAAATAAACTCTAATCCCACTACTGGAGCTGCATGTGTAAAACTTGAACTTCGGCCCGGATACAGCTTTCAGGATCTCATCGCCCACAAATCAGCGTGATATGGAGAGAGTGCGCTTGTTACACTTTTCGTCGATAGCTGCATTCATCTATGCACCAGCGAAGATATTAAAGATAAGAAAGAGTAGGAAGAATCTCAAAAGAAAGAATATTAGAAGAAGGAAGGGAGCATGGGACAGAATATAAGTATATGGATACAGCATCCCTTATTTTATACTCTATTTATATATCTTGCATCTAAATCAGTTTGTAAACTCCTTAAACGCCAATTGATTCTCTCATCCATCCATCTATATCTAAACCCGGTGCCTCCAGTAATTAAGAAGACTTTGTCTCCAGGGTCTTGACATCAGGTCTTTGGTTACCCAGTTGCATGTAATCCCAGCAAACTATAGCACCATTCATTAGCAAATTGAAGTAACAACTTAGATTAAAAAATAGAAGTCGTGCGGATAACTTACTCGCCCAGCCCAGATCATTTCTGAAATACGCCTCCATTACTTCAGGCCCAGTAACAACTCCAACATCCGGCCCATACGCAACGGCATTCTTGCCTACCGCCAAGCCGATCATGGGTGGAATTTCCTGTAGCTCTTGAAACTTGGGTTGATGATCCACAACCTGCTTCAGAACGCTTTGGTGGATGTTGTAGGCGATGTAATGTCCGCCGTGCATGGCGGCACCACAGCGCTTGATGCCTGACCATTTAGTTACATCACCGGCGCAAAAGTGCGATGCGGCGTTGGGAGTGCCAGACTCGAAGCTCATGCTGAGAAAGAGCAACAGTGTTAGTTTGCGTTTCTCCAAGCAAATAAAAACATATTGGGCAGAAAAGCTTACTTGGGAATAATCTTGACGAGACCTTCGGAATCCGTAGCCGATGATGGCAAATATGAAGCTGTCGAGGTGCTCTTGGAAAGGGCCATGATGACTTGGCTCGCAACCATTTTATGACCATTCGTAAACTCAACTTCATACTTTGACGTGCCGTCAGGGGATACGACTTCGTTGGAGCTCGCCAGCCGGTGGTTCATCAACACTTCGACACCAGACTCCTTGACCATTTCCAAGGCCTTATCTTTGCATTCATCTGGAAGTGGCTCAGATGACATGAGCTTGTCTCGCGAATGAACCAGCGTCACCTTGAGATGAGGCTTCACCAGTTTCAATTCAGCAGCCATCTCGATGCCGCAAGCACCGCCTCCAACAATGACAACACCATCTTTGGCACCGTCAAGGGCACTGATTTGCTCTTCAGCCTCGATGAGATACTGCTTTCGAGTCAAAGACTGGGGCACCACGGGCCACACTCTTCTTAGACCAGTGGCGGTGACGAAGTAGTCGTACTGGTGAGTGATGGCCTCTTTGGTGGTGGAATCGATCACGGTAGCTATCTTAGCTTCGCAGTCGACGCTAGACACTGAGCCCTGAACAAATTGGACGTTGGGAATCTGTAGGCCGGGAATATCTTGAAACTTGACCCAGGCTTTCTTTGCATATTCAGCATCCGCCAGGGCTAGTGGTGATCCAATCAAGTGATCTAGGGGGGCTACTGTTAGATTCAAGATCCGGAGTTTTAAGACCAAGGTTATGCAGATACTTTAAGAGAGTTAAAGCACAATTAGGCGGGAATTACTTACAGTAGCCATCTCTCTCATCAGCGATGGTGATTTGAAAGTTCACCTTGGGGACGCTAGGGTGGTGCTGGTACCGCTCATGGGCCATGCGAGGCGAAAAGCCATCGCCCAGATCAAGCAGATTGACGGCCGCAGAGAGGCCAGCATAGGAGCCGCCTGCAATGAAGACCCTGACGACAGGGGCAGAGTCCGGAATTGAGCCCATAGTGGTCTGATGTGGAATGAGTGAGCTTTCCGTAGCAAATTGGCGAGAAGGGGAGCTGTGAGGCTGGAGCTGGAGCTGGAGCTGGATCTGGGCAGGGCCTAGGGGATGCAGGCTCAAACGGCTGTTTATCTGAGTAATGGAAGATGGGCGGGCAAATGACAATGCAAGAGGCGAAGTGTTGGTGCAGAGGGTGGTGCGCCAGCGGATGGATGGCTTAGACGACGAGACCAGCTGGGCCGCGATGTGCCGACGAGCTGCCCGAGCAGAGAAAGACGTGCCGATGCAGGGACTTGGCGATTTCAATGCGGCTAATGGCACCGAGCACTTCATTGTCGTTCTTTGTCGCTCATTTGCATCACTGCCCTTCCATTCGGTCTAGCACGAGCACCTATTGCCAAGGTCCAGTCTGCAGCGGGCCCCATCAGAGCAGGATCTGCACTTCATCCAAGGGGGGGTGTAAACACCACGCAAAAGGGCCTCCTAGTTTATATCTGGTAGTTGGCTAGCAATTCCCCGAGAACCACGTACTGTATATGTCCATGTGGAAGGGCGTCTCTCTCAACAATCTTATCAGATCCGAGGCCGAGGCCGTGAGAATATGAAAATGCCGGCCCCACGAGGGTTACGGAAGCCGAACGGTCCACCTCGAAGACCGAGCAAAAAGGCAAGGGCATTGTTGACTGAATGGCCGAGAAGAGCAAACTAACCCCTGAAAAAGAGGGATTTTCCCCCTTCTTCTCCCTCCGAGCCATTTCACTTACGCAATTCCTATTTCTCTGCCAAGTCTCCGTGGTTGTTTTTTCGCAAGCTACCCAGCCGATCGTCGGACGCGTGCAGTGGGGATTTGTGCCGAGAGAAATTATCTGATCCGAAAAGTAGTGGGGAACGACGCAGCCATGTAGAGGTACAAAGCGGCGGGGCAGACAGAGTAGGGGCGTGTGTCTTCGAGGGTCGAGGAACATCTGAGCCACAAAGCGGTACTTGTCTTGGACATTTACGGCTTCTCTTCTCGCGACATCCCAGCAACAGCAGCCATAGTGGATATTACCGGCCTTGACGTGGTGGCACCCACACGTACAGTACACGTCTAGTCCAAGCTGGCAATATGGAGCATACTAAACGGTGGTCCAGAAGCGAGAGAGCGACAGTGAGAGCGAGAGCGGGAGAGTGGGAGAGACCCTGCTAGTCCATCAAGGGTCCGTAGTTGGGTAACGCTGAAAAGTTTGTGTGGATTGATGCTGCTACTAGTCGCAATACCAATGCCAAGGAGGAAAAAAGGCAGGGGAGGGAAAAAGAGGACATCATGGCCGCGCTCTCAGTAGTCAGTCGAGCCGACTCATATCCCAGCTGCCGTCGATCATGCAAGTCGGAGAGAGCTAGAGCCAGACGGACATTGACCCAACTGCCGGAACCTGTGCAGATTGGACGGCAATTCTACCTTTGATAGACCGTTTGATCCTTTTCATGTGCTAGATATCGGTCGTGTGAGTGCGCGGCTTGTGGGATAACCATCGACAAACCCGCGACTCGCCAGCAATGGGCACTCAGGACGACGCAGCAAGCTTTCATGCTGCGACTGAAGCTGTCATGGCGCCTCAAGATGGCAGCGAGGCTGTAGAATCAGTCCCCAATGACAAGAAGGAGCAGTCCCAGGTTGGAAAGGTCAGTGTGGTCTTGTTCAACATGAAGCTTGCAGAGTTTGCGACTGACATTGAAGGTTGGATACATGTAGTTCTTTGCAGATTTCTTCACCTACTTCCAGCTTCTCGTTTATGCCAACCCAACATGGCTCGATATCGCTCTTCTTGCTGTAGGAACGGTGTCTGCTGCTGCTGCAGGAGTGCCGTTCCCTCTGATGGGAATCCTCTTCGGTCAGCTCGTCGACGACCTCAACACCGCAAGCTGTGATGCCAGCACCCCCAGCGCAGACGAAGCTTCAAAGATTCAGCACTCCATCGATAGCAAGGTGCTCGAGCTGACTTACATCGGCATTGCTAGCTTTGTTCTCATCTACATCTACATTGTCTGCTGGAGCATCTTTAGCCGTCGACTGGAGGCGCGTATCCGAGACCGCTACTTTCAAGCACTTCTGCAACAAGATGCTACCTTTTATGACAACCGTCAGGCTGGAGAGCTGTCATCTCGCCTCAATGCAGACGTACAGGCCGTCCAGTCTGGAACCTCGGAGAAAGTCGGTATCTGCATCGCCTGCACGTCCTTTTTCCTAACAGCCTACATTGTGGCCTTTATCAAGAACTGGAGGCTCGCTGCTATTCTTCTGTCTCTTATTCCTGCCTTCTTCCTCATGGCTGGACTAGGAAGTGCGTTTACTGCAAAGTACACCAGTGCCATGTCTGATGCAATTGGCTCGGCATCTTCCATTGCCCAGGAAACTCTGTCTAATATTGCTGTTGTTCAAGCCTTTGGCGCAGGCTCGCGTTTGGAGGCCAAATTTTCTTCACATGTCATGACGGCTCAGAAAAGGGGCATCAAAAAAGCCTTTGCTGCAGCAGTTCAGGCTGGCACTCTTTACTTCATTGCGTATGCTGCAAATGCCCTGTCTTTTTGGCAAGGAAGCCACCAGATTGTCAATACCATCGCCAATCCCAACGGAGTATCAGTGGGAGAGATTTACACAGTCATCTTCCTCCTTGTGGATGGTAAGTTATAGAAGCCGATGGCAATAGCCCCTGAAATTTTGCTGACAATTCTCGTCGCAGCATGTGTCGTTTTTGGCTCCATTGCCCCCCTCTTGCCTCTCCTGGGTGGCGCATCCACAGCATTCCTAAAGCTGCGACAAGACATCGAAACTCCAGCCACAATAAACTCTAGATCGACTTCCGGCTTGAAACTCCCAGATTCTTCTCCCGCCTCCGTTTCCTTCCGCGACGTTTCGTTCGCTTACGCCTCTAGACCAGATCAGCTCGTACTCAATAATGTTTCGTTCGACTGCCCTGCCGGCAAGTATACTGCGATAGTAGGACTGTCTGGCAGCGGCAAGTCTACAGTAGCTGGCCTGGCGACAAGGATCTACGACCCCCAAGGTGGAAAAGTGATGCTTGACGGCCACGATTTGAAGGAAATAAACGTAAAGAATTTGAGAAGCTTCATCAGCTTGGTTCAACAGGAGCCATCGCTGCTGGATCGGTCAATCTTGGAGAATATCGCGTTAGGATTGTTCAACTCGCCATGGCAGAAACATGAAAAGTTCCAATCCATTATTCTAGGGAATGGGCTTGCTGAGGTGGCAGAAAAGGTTAGAAATGGACAAGATTTGACCACTGTCGCTCAGGCATATGGTCCAGATATGGCCGAGCTCGTGGAAATGGTTTGCCAGTCAGCTGCTCTAGCTGATGCATCAAACTTCATTCACAAGCTTGAATACGGATATGGAACTCTTGTCGGCACAGCAGGAAAGCTCGTTAGTGGAGGGCAGCGGCAAAGGCTTGCGTTTGCTCGCGCTTTGATCCGAGATCCGAAGATTCTTCTCCTGGACGAAGCGACCGCATCTCTTGATTCAGCCAGCGAGCAACGCATCCAGACAGCTGTTGAGTCCATATCCAAGGGCCGGACCATCATCGCCATCGCCCACCGCTTGTCCACCATCAAAAATGCAGACAACATCATCGTTATGAATAACGGTGAAATCATCGAACAAGGCACACATTTAGAGCTCATGGCCCTTGATGGTTCATATGCGGGCATGGTCCGTTTACAAAACTTGGCGTCCAAAGAACAGGACGACACGCCATCTCTGTCCAGCACAACCAAGGGTGAAACTGAAATCGTTCTCTCGGAGAAGGAATCTTCTCTGAGTGAAACTGCAGTACTAAAAGAAGATGTACCAGGTGCGGCTTCGTCAACTGAGCAAGAGTCTAGCCCGACAGCCGCTGATGGGGAGGATAAAGCACTAGATGCCGATCTGTCAGCTTGGAAAATCGTCAAAATGTTTGGCCTCATGCTTCGCCCACACCTCCTGATGCTCATCCTGGCCGTTTTCTCCGCCGTTATTGTCGGCGGTACTTTCTCTTCCGCAGGTGTCATCTTTGGCAATACCGTCGATAGAGTAAGCCCCTGCAACTCAACCGAGCAAATTCTATGGGCAGGCAAGTTCTTCGGCGGCTTGTTCTTTATGCTGGCCGTGGTTGAGCTGCTCGCCTACACGGGAAGCTGGTACGGCTTCGGCTACGTCGCAGAAAAGCTCCTTTACAATATTCGCGTGCTCACTTTCCGCTCGCTCTATGAACAAGAGCTGGAGTGGCACCAGTCGGAGGGTCGTTCACCAGCGTCATTGCTCTCCATCGTCACAGCAGACGCTGCCGCCGTCGGCGGGTTCAGCGGGTCAATTATGGGAACAATGTTTTCCATTGTTGTCAACTTCTTCATCGCCATTATTCTCTCGCACATAATTGCATGGAAAATTGCCATTGTGTGCTTGGTTACGGTCCCGATCCTTCTGGGCTCGGGTATTATGCAAGTACGTTCCTTGT
The DNA here is from genome assembly GCA_000331835.2 of Trichoderma hamatum GD12. Taxonomy (NCBI): domain Eukaryota; kingdom Fungi; phylum Ascomycota; class Sordariomycetes; order Hypocreales; family Hypocreaceae; genus Trichoderma; species Trichoderma hamatum. The sequence goes on from KQ479133.1 coordinate 79,209, forward strand.
CACGTTTTGAGCGCAAGCATGCCGGAGCATTCTCAAACGCTCTCGGCATTACGGTTGAGGCTGTTACTTCGTACAAGACCGTATCTTCGCTAGCTATCGAAGACGAAATACTAAACACATTTCGTCGAGCTCTCAAAGCTCCTCAGAAGGAGATGGCTCTGTCGAGTGCCTACACCAACTTCTGGCTTGCCATCGCCAACAGCATCGGCAACCTTATTTACGCCTTTGCGTACTGGTGGGGTTCAACAAGGATCACAAAGGGGGAGTACAGCCAAGCTCAGTTCTTTATTATCCTCATGGCCATGCTTGTAAGTGCCCAGCTGTGGGGCCAGATGTTTACGTTGGCTCCCGAGGTGTCGCGGTCCAGAGCAGCAGCATCTAGAATCCTAAGTCTCATAAGCCTTGGCTCTGCCAAGCGCCTTGGTGCGACGGAGACCGAGATTGGCAATGTGTCACGCGGAGAGAAGGATGTTGAGGCAGCATCAAACGCAATTTCAAGCCAAGGGATCCAGCCAAACCGCGGTGGCGCCACCGTTACTTTCCGAGATGTCTCCTTTGCATATCCTGCTCGGCCACATATTCAGATTCTGAAGAACACCTCATTCACAATCCCAGCTGGCCAGTTTTGCGGTCTCGTGGGTCCGTCAGGAGCTGGTAAATCCACAATCATGTCACTTGTTCAAAGGATGTATCGCCCTACTAGTGGAGCGGTTGAGATCGACGGCGTCGATATCTGTGCTCGTGAAGGTGTGGACTTTCGTCATGACATTGCCGTAGTGCCACAAGACTGCGCCCTATTTGATGGAACCGTCAAATTCAACGTAGGACTCGGCGCTGTGCCAGGTCACGAAGCCACCGACGCGGAGATTGAAGAGGCCTGCAAGCTGGCTAATATCCATGACACCATCGTGGCACTTCCGAAAGGTTATGATACGGAATGCGGTCCCAACGGATCTCGATTGTCTGGGGGCCAGCGTCAACGATTGGCTATTGCGAGAGCGCTAGTCCGCAAACCACGGCTTCTGCTGCTCGACGAGAGTACCAGTGCCCTCGACGCAGAGAGCGAAAGGGCCCTGCAAGAAGGCCTGGAACAGGCTGCCAGAGGCATTACCGTCATTGCCATAACCCATAGGCTACACACTGTCCGCAAAGCCGACGTGATCTTTGTGGTTGAGGGCGGAAAAGTGGTCGACAAAGGTCGTCACGAGGAACTGGTGGAGAGAAGTGAGTCGTATAGGATTAATGCGCTGCAGCAGATGCTGGGGTAGGAGAGTGAAGCTGCGTGGTTCTTCGGTAGCGTCAGGGATGAATAGAATACAAGCACTAATAGAATCTGTAATACATCAACCAATAGCTAGACGCAATTCCAACACGTGTAAGATCGAGACGCTATGAACGGGCACCAAGGGGGCAATATATAGCTAAAGCATCAGCTTCTAGGAATAGGCACCATCGCTATCATTGCCGGAGAAGAGGTCTCAAGAGCAAGTCATCTGCCCGCCCCCTCACGTCGCAAAGGTGGGATATGATATATCATGGAGGTGTGGCTCTGGGAAGCCATGGTGGATGGTGGATGCTTCGAGCGTTGTAGAAAAGGCTATAGCGTGCATGGGCCGCTGAAAGGCAGCGTCACTAGGCCGCCATCTAGCGGTGCGCTCCGCCATTACCGTCTGCCCTCCCTGCAGCGCAACCTGAACCTCTACCGTTTAGCGCAGGGCTGTCAGCTGCAGGTCACATGCTCCCCCCTGAACCAGTCACAGCGCGCCGATTTACCGTGCGTAATGGGTGCAACTTTTTCTGGAGCCTTCCGGATAGCGCCGCAATCGCCATTCCGCCGATGCTTGACTCAAGATCCGAAGAGCGGCTAGACAGAGGCTAGGGCATCGCGCAGCAGTTCCATCGGTATAGCCCATGGCTTGACTGAGGCTTGATTAATTAAGAGTTTCCAAGTCAACCTACCGATAGCCACGAGACCCCCATCGCAGCCATCCATCGACTCCGGCGAAGCATAACACTGAACTGCACATCAATTTATCACCATTCAGCCCCAGGAGCAGCCGCGCAATCCCTCCTCCTCTGTTCCTGTTACGGACTCGACAACATATTCTAGTAACGACAATTCACGCTCAAACGGTGGCCGTGAGCGAGGAGGGAGTGTACAATCGTCTGCGAAAAGTGCCTCGTCACCATCCAATTCTTCGATTCCAATACCCGACCTGACGCCTCCTATTCGACCGCTGGACAGCGACAATACCTACGAGCTTTCCGACTATAAAGAGATTGCAGAGCGCGAGGCGACTGAAGACCGCGAGCGTCGACGACAAGAGAAACGGGCATCGAAGCGACATTGGCTAGAGACACGGGACGAGATGAAGTTCTCTCATAGCATCCAGTTCAACGCTGTTCCTGATTGGAGCAGCCACTACATTGCATACAGCAATCTCAAGAAACTGTAAGGAGCACTACGCTAGGTTGAACATCAGCCGACTTGTCAACTAACCAGGCCTGCCATGTCTTTAGTATATACCAACTCGAAAAGACCGCGTACCAGGCGAGAGCCGGCGATGCTGAATCACGACCCCTTATATCAGCCGAGGAGCCAGAGGAAGTCTTCAGCAAATCACTGGGCGTTGAGCTAGAAAAGATTTGCTCCTTCTACTCTCTTAAGGAAGGAGAATTGCTCGAAGAAGTCAGTCAGCTTCTGCATGATGTGGGAGAGGGCCCTTCTCTCGAAACATCTACTACATTGCACCCAACGCAATCCGAAACCCAAAGCACCCACGCTCGACCTACTAGCCTGCATAGCCGTGGCTCCGATGATGATGACAGCGCGACCGACGATGACGAAACCACCGGCCTCACGAGACGCAAAGGTAGCAGTAGATATGGCCGAAGAAAGACTGTGTCTAGCATCCCAGACATGGCTGCATCTTCAGAGTTTGGTCGATCCAGGAGATACAGCACTACCATAGATGACTATGGCGATCAATCTTTCATCTTCGGCTCGACGCTGTACTCGTCCGCCATTATGCTGAAGAAGCGCATAGTAGCCCTTTATGTGCAGCTTTGCGAGCTCAAGTCATACGCGCAGCTCAACAAGACCGGCTTCAGCAAGGTTCTCAAGAAGTTTGACAAGATTCTTGATAAAGAGCTGCGATCAGCCTACATCAGCACCTACGTCGATACGGCATACCCCTTCAAGCCGGAGACCAAGAAACTGCTCGAAGAAAACATTGCCAAGATGGAGGCCGCTTACGCTGATGTCGTCACCGGTGGCGATGAGGAACTTGCTAGAAAGGACTTGCGTTCTCATCTTCGAGAGCACGTTGTCTGGGAGCGCAACACTGTATGGAGAGACCTGATCGGTATCGAACGAAGAGGTGAAGCCGCCAGAATTGGCCAGACATTGCTGGGACAAGACTCTGGTGTCACGCCCAAGAGATTGCAGGGTGACGATGAGATTAGACCAGCAGAAACACAGATCAGAACGCCCATCGGCAGAATCGTTCTGCCTTCATGGCTGTCCAACAGCTCTGTGCTCACTCTCTTCATTTCTGTTACGGCATTCTTGCTGCTGCTGTTTATTCCCATCTTACAGAACCCTGAGCAGCAGAATTGCCTGGCGCTTCTTGTTTTTGTCAGTCTTCTGTGGGCTACTGAGGTATGATCAAACCATATTATGTCAATTTCGGAAACTTTCTCACTAATCACTGCTACAGACTATCCCATTGTTCGTTACGTCTCTCCTTATCCCCTTCCTAGCTGTGGTTCTCAGGGTCGTTCGTGAGGAGGACCCCACCAAGCCTCAAAAACGACTCACTTCAAAGGAAGCCACCTCTGCCATTTTCTCTGCCATGTGGTCTCCTGTTATTATGCTACTACTTGGTGGTTTTACCCTCGCTGCTGCCCTGTCCAAGTGCAAAATCGATAAGCGCCTTGCGACGCTCATCTTGAGCAAAGCTGGCACTCAGCCGAGAACTGTATTGATTGCGAACATGTTTGTTGCTGCCTTTGCGTCCATGCTTATCAGCAACGTGGCTGCTCCTGTTCTCTGCTTTTCCATCATTGAGGTACGTTTATCAGCAATGAAATTGATCCCTTGACGTATTTATCTAATTTCTGTTCATAGCCCATGCTGCGAACCCTGCCGTCAGACTCAAATATGTCCAAGGCCGTAATCATCGGTATCGCCCTTGCTTCAAACATTGGCGGCATGCTGTCACCAATTGCGTCCCCGCAAAACGTCGTAGCCATGGGGATTATGCAACCTGAGCCTACCTGGCTGCAGTGGTTCTTCATTGTCATTCCTGTCGGTATAGTCTCCATTGTCATGATCTGGATCCTTCTGTTGGTCACGTTCCAACCGGGCAAGGGAACATCCATTGCACCCATCCGCCCTCTTAAGGAGAAATTTACGGGTGGACAGTGGTTCGTATCCATCGTCACCATTATCACCATCGTTTTGTGGTGCACTAGCCATACCCTGGAGTCTGTATTTGGAGACATGGGCGTTGTAGCCATCATTCCCATTGTGCTCTTCTTTGGCATTGGTATCTTGACCAAAGAAGATTTCAACAACTTTCCTTGGACAATCATCATCCTGGCTGCGGGTGGCTTGTCACTCGGCAAGGCCGTTCGATCTTCGGGCCTGCTTCATACCCTTGCGGAGATTGTCTCACGCGAGGTCGAGGGCATGAGCTTATATGGTGTTTTGGTTGTATTCTCTTCTTTGATTCTTGTCATTGCTACTTTCATCAGCCACACGGTAGCCGCCCTCATCTTCCTCCCTCTGGTGTACGATGTGGGCGTGGCTATGGAACAGCCGCACCCCAACCTCCTTGTTATGGGTGGCGTTCTGATGTGCAGCGCTGCGATGGGTCTACCTACAAGCGGTTTCCCCAATATGAGTAAGTTTTGCAATACTGTCCTACGTAAGAAAATTGGTGCTAACATTGTCCTTCAGCTGCAATCATGAAGGAAGACGCTACCGGTCAACGCTACCTGAGCGTGAAACACTTCATCAGCAGAGGTGTTCCGAGCAGTTTGCTCACCTTGGTTGTTGTAGTAACCCTTGGGTATGGCATTATGGAAGTGGCAGGTTTGGACTAAGTGAGTAGCTCGTTAAGGGAGCTGTGAATGCGTTTGATGAGCGAACGGAGCATATAGAAACTGGATTAGGTATATATGTGCGGTATATGGAGCATATGTGGTTCGAATTTGTAAAGCATTGCGAGAAGTAAATTGTATACATTGTATTTTGGTTTAGTTAGTTATTTTTTTCGTGATAGTCAAAAGCAGAAAATGATTATCTACATGCACTATGATATTCATTCATTGACTCTCGCTCAAGACTACTACTAGTAACGAAAACTTGGGACCACCTACAGTGTTTTGTGGGCGTTTTGCACTGTGTCGCAACTAAGCTGAAACGGAAGCGCCCTGACGTCGTTGGGATAGGATAGCGCAACCTGACGTGAATAGCTCCGGCACCTGTTCAGGCAATAATGCCACCCTCGGGCCCAACAATTTTTGTCGCAAGAATTCGGATCCAGACGCTGTAGGACATCAGCAAGATCTAATGAAATCAACGGTCCTCTGATGCTCACCTTGAAAAGATAGCGATTCGTTCCCCAGAGCTGGCCGACGCCATGCTCTCCGCCTTTACAGCTCGCCCTATCATAGAGCTCCGACAGCGGGACAAGTCAAAGATTGAGACAATCCTCGCTTATGGTATGCTCATTGATGCGCTCTCTTTCTCTCCGGGCCGCCTCTGACCAAATTTATAGGTGACCGCATTCTCGTCGGGCTCAACAACGGCGCTCTTCGAGTCTACCGCCTCAACGAACTTCCCGCTAACGGCGCTTCAACGCCTCCACACACCGCAAATGCGACTCCTCCACAGAATGGCGACCATGCTCCCGCAGACTCGGCCGCCAAGCCGACAGATTTATTGCGCGAGGTCGAACGATTCTCTACGCGGGCGATAGAACAGCTGGCAATCATAAAGGAAGCAAACACCATCGTCTCCCTGTCCAACTATCACGTATCCCTCTACGACCTACAATCCTACGATCTCATCGAGACCCTCTCGCGAACCAAGAATGCGTCCTGCTTTGCCATCACGTCCAATATTGTTAGAGATCCCGACACTGGCGTCCCCGAAATCATCAGCCGACTGGCTGTTGCTGTCAAGCGGCGACTGCTGTTGTGGAACTGGCATGAGAGCGAGCTGAACAATGACGTCTCCGAAGTGGTGCTTTCCGAGTCTATTCGATCAATAACATGGGCGAGCGCGACGAAGATAGTATGTGGCATGAATGGAGGTTATGTCATTGTTGATGCCGTGACGCAAGAGGTAGAGGACATTGTGAGTCCCGGTGCGGTGGGAGTATCGGGTCAAGGAAGCCGATTTGGAGCTGTGAGCAGCGCAGGAATGGGATACATGGGCCTAGGAAGCTACATACCTAAACCACTAGCCGCCAAGTTGGCTGATGGCGAAATGCTCCTTGCCAAGGACATCAATACGCTATTCGTCAACGACGAGGGCAAGGCCTTGGAGAGGAGGCAAATACCGTGGCAATCTGCGCCTGAGTCTATCGGATATTCTTATCCTTACATTGTGGCTCTTCAACCACCCTCTAAAGGTTCACTTGAGGTTCGGAATCCCGACACCTTGTCTCTCATGCAGACTATTCAACTGCCTGGTGCTGCTCAACTGCATTTTCCTCCGCCTACTTCGAGCCTGGCCCATGCCGGTAAAGGATTTCACATCTCCAGTGACCGCTGCGTGTGGAAAATGGGAGCTACAGACTATGATTCTCAGATCGGAGAGCTCATTGAGGCTGGCAGGTTTGATGAAGCCATTAGCGTGTTACAAATGCTTGAGGATGCTCTGTTAAAGAACAAGAAGGAGACTCTCCGAGAGGTCAAGATGCTAAAGGCAGAAGGCCTCTTCAAACAAAAGAAGTTTCGACAATCGATGGACTTGATGAACGAAGATGATGTTCATGCCCCGCCCGAGCGAGTCTTGAGGATGTACCCGCCTCTCATAGCAGGTGAGCTGTCTAGATGGGCAAATTATCAGGAAACCCAAGAGAATGCAGAAACCAAGGTGAAAAAGACAAATGGAACAAGGCCGAATAGTCCAGAAATTACCACCAGCGATCATGTCGAGTCCCCTACGGTTGGAGGGTTTGTGAAATACTTCAAGGGGGCCCAAAAGAAACCAACCGATGTCGCTTCAATAGTCTCGACGAAGAAGGATGGAGAAACAGAAGACTCGGACAACGCCAAAGAACCACCAGTATCGGAGGATAAGCCTCTTTCAGGCAAAGAGCTTACGAAGGCTGTCTTAGAGCTGAACAGTTATCTTGCTGGCACTCGGGCTCGCCTTCAGCGTGTCATTGATCCGGTCACCGGTAAACTGAAGCCGCGGGTAGATCAACCTAGCTCAGCAGCAGAGGCTGAAGACAGGCTTCTGAAGATCACGCCAGATGAATCTGACAAAGAGCGCGAGCAAAAGCTGCGCGAGACTTTCCGCTTAGTTGATACCACCCTCTTTCGCGCGTACATGTTCTCGCAGCCGTCCCTCGCTGGTTCTCTATTTCGCATTCCGAACTTTTGCGATCCAGACGTCGTGAATGAGAAGCTGTTGGAGCATGACCGCTACACGGAGTTGATTGATTTCTTCCACGGCAAGAAGCTTCACAAGTCAGCTCTAGAGTTGTTGCATAAATTTGGCGCAGCCCCGAAGCCAAATGAAGCAGCTCCAGCTCTACACGGCCCAGATCGCACCATACAGTATCTTCAGAGCCTTCCACCTTCAGAAATCGATCTCATTCTTGAGCATGCAGAATGGACGTTGAGGGCGAACCCGGAATATGCAATGGAGATATTCATTGGCGATACGGAGAATGCGGAAACGCTACCGGCCGAGAAAGTCTTACCTTACCTACGAGATCTTGACCCGAAGCTTGAGAGGCAATATCTGGAGCATATCATCATGGAACTCGATGATACCACGGCGGATTTCCACAACCGACTTGTCGAGCTCTATGTATCAGCCCTTAGTAACAGCGAAAGGGGTCATGATTGGGATGACCTCGAGGAGAGATTTGTCAAGTTCTTGCGGGAATCTCGACAAGTATACAGTCTCACCAAGGCTTTTGCATTGATTCCTAAAGATGGTAAGAACCCCTCAGCCCAATAGCTAGAATTAACAAAGGCATGCTAATATCACACAGATCCCGCATTTTACGAAGCTCAAGCTGTTGTACTAAGCAACATGGGACAGCATCGGCAATCTCTAGAGATTTATGTATTCAAGATGAAGGACTATATCAAAGCAGAAGAGTACGTCGCAAGAACGCCCTGTCGATATCTAAAGTGACTGCCGCTGACTTGTATCTAGCTATTGTAATCGTGCACATAGATCGCAGGCCCCATCTACAACCCCTTCAGATGATTCAGATGAATCAACATCATCTGTATATCACACGTTACTTTCCCTCTATCTTCAACCACCTCCGCCTCACAAACCAAATCTCGAGCCAGCTCTGGACCTGCTTTCCAAGCACGGCTCTCGTCTCCCTGCTACATCAACCCTCGGGCTGATCCCCAATGATCTTCCCGTAGGCTCCCTTGAAGCATATTTCCGCGGGAGAATACGGGCAGCAAACAGCCTCGTCAATGAATCCCGCATAATGGCCGGCTTGCGCAAGGCCGAAGGCATATCGGTAGCCGCGGAATTACAGCTAGGCGACGGTAAACCCGGGGGGCAAGGCGGCCGGAATCGCCATGTCGTAATCACCGACGAGAGGCATTGCGTCGTGTGCCACAAGAAATTGGCTGGTGGAATGAGAATGGGCGGTAGCGTAGTGGCCGTGTTGACGGATAACACAGTTGTCCATTATGGCTGTTTGAACAAAGCAACGGGCGCTAAAGCGAATGGTTCGAGAAGGCCCAGTTGGAGTAGAGGTTTTTAGACACCCATGGTTTTTTTTTTTTCGGATTGCTCTTTTTTTTTCTCTTCCTTCTCTCATAGCTAGGTGTTCTTCCTTGTTCTTTCTCTTCTTCTTTGGAGTCGCTGAGCTGGGTTGGCTTTTATCTGTTCGTATGATGTGGCTATACCCTTCTGTACACATTCTAAGGCGTGCTGTCTTTTATTACATATAAAATCGTATTCGCATGCTGTATCTGCAAAAGCATCTTTTTGGGTGAAAAGAGACGAAGATTTAATCCTCCTCTTCTTGAACTTCTTCGCCGTAGTTTTCTTCCTCTTTCTCCTCGTCCACAGCAGCGGCTCCCTCGCGGGCTTTATCTTCCTCCATGCGCGCCGTGAGCTCTTTGTTGATCTGGTCTTGAGCTGCAGCAACAGAGGCGCGCAGTGATTCAAGGTATTTGGATTTTCCGGCCGGGTCGAGGGGAGTAGGCGGCGCGGAGATGGCCTTTGTGATGCTGAAGGGGGCGCTGGCGGGTGAAGAGTAAGAAGCCGTAAGGGCAGGATCTGAGGTAGTTGATTGGGACATTGCGAAGAGCTCGATCTTGCGGTTGAATTAGATCGGTTTGGGTGGTGGTTATGGCAGGTAGAGCGTTTGGTGGGGTAGTAAAGTAGGCTGAGAGCTTTGGGATCCTCATGGAGTCATGGAGGGGCAGAATTTCTGACTGAGAGGCGCGGATCACGTGGCGTCTCTAAACTATGGTAGACTTCGATACCAATCCTCGATGATACCAGGCAGTATTCTAGCATTTTGAATGGACGTGCATTGCGTCGTCAGGCCAATCAGTAAACATCTCTGCAACTTGAAGAGCTTGATTTGCAGGCAGCATCTGTGGCTTGTGACTTCAGATGAAAGCGCTTGAGTGTGTCTCATCAGATGAAATCATCTACCTTTTTGGCAACAGCCGCAAAAAGCTACAAGATACACGCTTTAGGGAAGTATAATTGCACTACGAGTTGGAGATGCGAGAAGCTACGAGAAGTATAAAGGCCAAGCACCGACTTTGGCTCAAACCATAAGGGTGAGTCATTCGTCCAATATCTGCCATACAAGAGCGGTGGCTTCTTTGTACGGTTTGAGATTCAATCGATGGCCAAGTAATGCGAGGCAAAGGTGGCAGCGGCCACGAGGGCTAGAGAATCGAAATGAGCCGGAGCGGTGCAGCTGAGTAGCCTACCACTACTCTGTTTTATCAACTATGAGTCTCAACAAGAGATTTGAAACGATTAGTAGTATTCTTGCGCAATAGCGAAATAGGCATACATATCAGTAGCTTACCTGAGGAGAAAAAAAGGTGAAGCATCGCCCTCAACAGAATGATCGGAATTGTGTGATTCATTTTGCCGAAGCAAAACGAACGCTGCATATCGCACTAAAGTTTGCGCAACAAGCTTCGCAATGACTTCCCATAGGACACCGAGAAAGATACCTGCGTCTTCCCGGAGTATACACGCAAGTCCTCCCGGGCCTGAGATTTCTGATGTCTATTGCAGACGTCGGGGTGACGCCAGGCCATCACAGGCGGACTCGATAGACACACGTCGGGAGCCACAGGGACTCCAAACATGGAAAACGAGCACAAGAGAGACGTATCCCTCTTGCTTTGAAGCTTTCTCCGAATTTCCCACATGCGAAAGAAGATGAGATTGAGAGGGCGCGGAGGCCGTCATTCTCTGTTTGTAGCATGGAAACGCAGCGTTGAAGAGGGCGATGCTTGAGGAGAAGCAAAAAAGCCGGAGGCACGAGATTTTGATTTTTTTATAGCTTTCCCGAGCTGTGGTGGGCCCCACATACTACGTATGTACCTCTGTACTACCTTGCTTCCCAGCAGGCGCCGCCTTAGTGCGGAATTTGAGCCTCAGCCTGGCGCGTGGCCCCGGTACTTGAGAATCCACCCAATTTGGGCAGTAAAATGAGGTACATTTTGTAACCACCTATAGCAGAGCAGAGCAGAGCAGAACAGAACAAATACGGCATCAGGCAAGTGAAAGACAAGAGTTGGGACTTCAAGTTGTTATTTAAGAAATAGAATTTCGATCTACGTACCTAGCATGGAATAGATGCATACCCTGGCAAGCCGATGGCCCGTGCAGGGAGAAAATAATGTGATAATGCCTACCGAGATAAGCTCTATGCATGCAGATCTACTGCTTGACAGTAGGTATTACGAGGGTGCTTCGTGTAGACGCAACCCCACGGCACGGCAGCCATCTCATCTTCAACCTCACCAACTCCAACTCCAACAGCTCAGCATCCTTCCAACAACGACCACCCTCGCTCCCCTCTCTTAGTATTAGCCTTCTGGCGCCTCGAAACTTACAAGAATCCTAAGCGATAGACCCACTGGCCCTGGTTGCGACATCGAGTCGCGGCCCGTCCGCCCTCACCACGACGCCAGACTCACGTCGCCTCATGTGCTCGGCAACAGCCAAGATGTAACGAGCCCTTTACACAACCGCAAGATGCAGCCCACACCATCGAATACGGGACGGCCCCAGGGCCGAGCTCCCGGCAGCTTCTCTCCCTTGCCTGGGGTGCCGCGATCGTCCATCGACCTACCGGGATCATCATCACGACCACCTCCCCTGCGCATGGTTGACTCGCCCAGCAGCAGCGAGGACGGCACGCCTGCCATTACCATTCCCAAGTCCCGACAGCAGAGCGGCGGCAATCCGCCTTCCACGCCCATATATCAACAGTTCGCCAGCCATGCGTTCTCCAGCAGCGCCAGCGTCCAACAAAGCTATCCTCGCCCAAGCGCACCCCGAACCGCGCCTCAGGGAGCGTCCTCTCCTGTTCTAAAGACGCATTCGAGGAAACACGCCGCCACACAAGGCATGTTTGAGCCATCATTGCCGTCAACCAGCACATCCAACCTATCCCAGATCGGAATGGGTCACAGCGGCCAACCTGCAGGCCCTGCGACTGGAGGGTTGTCTGCCAGCGCGATTGCTGCGCAAGCGGCCGTAATGTCGCATCAGAACATCCTCCAGTCGCGCCAGCGATCGCAGACGGCCCCAGAAACCGAAGGCGCGAGGAGAGGGAGCGGGAGCAAAGGCCCTATAAGCCCACCTACATTGAGCCTAACGGAGGCGAGTGCGCCGCGGGAATCAGCCTTTAATATGTCGGGAGGAGCACATCAAGACAGGCTTGGAGCCGCCGCCATGCAGTCTTCCGCCGCTGCTACGGCTGCGGCCAATGTTGTGTTCCCCCGATCTGGAGGTAATTCTCCAAGAGAGCCTTCCGTGTCTCCTCAGCCCCAACCATTTCCTTCTTTGCCTACTACGGCCTCCACTTCAACTGTTTCGGAGAAGCCTCTCTCCAAATCTGAAAAGGCAAAGGCTAAGCTATTCTCACGGCCATCAAAAATCAGCGCCAAAGACACCAAGGAAAAGGCGTTACCAAGCCCAGGCAAGATTGGTTCAGCACTATCGGCTCTCCAACTTCAGCGAGGCAACTTCAGCTCCACAAATCTCACAGACTCCAGTAGCCAGTCATTTTACAATCTCAACAATTCATCATCAGCAACCATTCGGCCAAGCGACGCGACTGGGGAGGAAAAGGCTAAAGAGAAGGAGAAGAAGCACCACTTCCTATCAAGACAAAAACAGAAACTCAAAGACGAATATCATTTACCGCTCTCATCAGCCGCCAGCAACTCGAGGCCTACAGATCCAAATGCGCCGAGCAGTCTTTACAACTTCAGCGTCCCCGCCAGCCCAGGCCCTACGTCTTCTACTTTTGCAAAAGCCAAAAAAGACAAGAAGAATGCTGAAAGATCAGATAGCCGCATGGACAGCGAATCGGTCCCTGGAGATTGGCCTGGAAGCAACAGCTTGCCATCCATGTCGCAGCAATCAAGTATCTTATCCGATACAATCGATGGTGTCAAGTCGGTGCTGACAGGCTTGGCTATGGATGATGCATGGAATTATTTAAAGCCAAAGCTTCTTGTCATTTTCCAAGGTGAAGATATTCGCCTGCCGGTTGAAGACATTAACCGCATTGTTAGCCTGCATATTCAATGGTGTATCCATAAGAGGTCACCGAATAAGATGCTGGAGGACCTCAGAGAGCTTCTATCACTGGGCTTCGCTACAATGGATAAAAATCTACGGAGAATGCCAGAAGAGCGCTTCATGCCAACTCTCGTAGACAACTGGCTCATTACCTTCACTTCCATCTTGCCTTATATGCAAGCGGCATTGCTACCTCTCGATTTGGAGGTCTCAGGATGCGGTACTCTCATGACGCCTGAACAGGCTCGCGACTTTTGGGGCGGCGTTGTCACTGCTCCTTCTCCTGCAGCAGGGCAATCAGCACGGGTCCTACCCGCAGCGGCCGCTCTCGACGTAAGACGACTGGTCTTGACGGCCTACCGCGACACCGTCATCTTGTCTCGCTATGAAACTCTCAAGACCATATTCTCCCGCCTCTCTCTCGAGTTTCTCCCCTCGGCGTGGGCGAACATGGCGCTCGCGTCTCCTCCTTTGGAAGCCAGTCTCTCTACGTCGCCTCCCGAATCCTTCTTCTCCATGGCCCGTCCCGGCACGGCCATGTCTATCGACCCTTCAGTTGGCTCGTATAATTCCACTAGCACTACCTTGCTAGGGGATGGCTCTGCAGGCAGTCGCAGTCGAGCCGTGAGCAACGTCAGTCTTGGTAGCCGCGGTAGCGATGGGGTGATTCGCCCCTATACCCCGTCAGGCATGCAGGCCCTCAGCAGCGTCCGTGAGCAAAACGTTGAGGACTCGAAGCAAGTAGCTGATATGGTGGGTCGGATGTTCCAGTGCATGAGCGTCCTCTCGAGCATCGGCGGCGTTGGCGGCGATCTAGACGACGAGAGTAACAGGAAGATGATTGAGCTGTGCAAGATGCTTAAACTCAATTGGTTGGGGCGAGGTAGGACAGGGCGTAACAGGATGGGTATAGTTGGAGGCAGAGTTCGGAGAGATGAGATTCGTGAGGAGTTGCGAGTTGCTTGAGTTCTTTTCATCTGAAGGATATTTGGGCTGTATTTACACTGGATAGGAGAATGAGGTGTTTTTGGTTTTTTTTGTTTTGGGAAAGAATATTTGATAACTCCGTATTGCAATATGGAATACTTTTACTGCTTTGGCACTTAAGGAACAAGAGAAATTCGTGGCTAGTTAATAGGGTGTGCTCCATGCTGTCATATATGTCATTTGAGAACCTTTCACTTATTGTATAGGATTTATTTTGGTACTCTACACTAAAGTTGCACTTTCAAAACATATCCATGATTCAGCGGGCAGAGGATATTAACAGTGTTTCAAATGACATGTATCTTGATAAAATGTCATAAGTATAACCAGTCAAGACAACATTTACGCAGGTCTACTTGTTTTCGATGATAACATCGTCCCAATCTCTTAATTGCAATCATCTAGGGTAGCTTCGCTGCTAGTGATTACGCAGTATCAACGTAAGCAAACTTTACTTCCTGGTTACTATTCCTCATCGGGATAAGGGTCTTATCCCGAAAAAAAAAAAAAAAAAAAAAAAAAAC
>KQ479133.1:93747-234411 GCA_000331835.2 Trichoderma hamatum GD12
AAAAAAAAAAAAAAAAAAAAAAAAAAACCCATGCATCATTGCTTCGGCGGAAAAAAGCCCGAATATGAAAAACGGCAAATCACTGAAACGTCCTACACACGCGATTCACAGGCAAGGATATCAAGGGACAAGATAGATTAAGCAATAGTTCTTTATTATGGATAATGTAGAATGTCTATGGATAAAATTTACGAGGAGCATTCTTGCTCTAGAAAATCACTGCATAAACTTTTGCCAGGTTAGCTTCAAGCTCAGCCAACGCATGAAAATAGAACAAGACGTAAAAAAAGGAAAAGACAATGTGTTTGATCAGACATCCAAGGAAGTATTAACCCTCATCTGCTCCAGAAAAAGGCTCATCGGAGCTCGAGTGGAAACTGCGAATTAAATGGAAATTTTCATCATGAAAACACATGATTGAAGGTGTAAAAAAACTGCTGAAAAGTACTTACCAAAATATGGGCAGGTCACAAGCTTTGTGGCTGCTAGGTTAGCTGTCGATGAAGGGGTATAGCAAGTCGAGAAAATTCTAGAATCTTGGCCACAGAGTTAGCACGACCAGCCAAACAGAAAAGCAAAATATGCATTGAGTAAATGTGTGCAAAGGTCAGACAATTATACTGGCAAGTAACAGATCCTGAGGATCCGAGTAGTCAAAAACTTCTTCATGGTCGATTCGGTTGGGAAAAGAAGACGTTTATTAAGTGTCATCATAAAAGGATGGAAAAGGAAATGCACTTCCTTGAGGGAGCGAGAAAGGAAAACACGAAAAATTTCTTACCTTTTGACATCACATGTCAAGCACGCGTTCGCCCAAGACGCTCTATGAAACTCTTTTCTGACAGGGCCATCGCCTTTCTCTTTGAGCCGGGAGAGAACAGAAGCCAAAATCAAACCTCTCAGATTCGTCTGCGGCACTGAGAAAGACGACGAGACCGCCAGCGAGCTCTTTGCGTGGGCGAGAAAAAAATATGTTGGAAGGAAAGTTTTGCTCGAAAGCTCCATCGGCGAGAGAAGATATTCAGGGACAGTGCCAGCAAAATTTTCTCACTAATCGCACTGTATTTATCTCACGTGATATCGCTCTCCCGCTTAAAGTATTAGCGGCGGCAGCCGCAAGTGGCGCCTCGGATTAGTCATCTCATTATTCAAATGATCTCACTAGAGAGCCTGCAAAGATCGCTAAGGCTGAATGCAGCACTAGTAGATTTGACGCGGAATTTCGCAAACCAAAGATTATGTGCATGTCGGCGGATAATTTGTTACTGCGCCTCAGTGTTTTGCCAAGGAGAATTGTTTGCTCCAGTATCCGCACTAGTAAATTTTCCCGACATTTTTTGGCCGTATTTGCTGCATGATTCTCCCATCAGCCACAAGAATACGGAAAAACCGGTCAGATAAAGAGCGATACGATTTGGGCCGATGGCGGGCAATGCTGCCAGGTACCAGGTATCCAATTCCATCTTTCATGCGGGAAAAGAGTTAATCCGATGCTAGCGGCCCGTTATAGAGTTACGACAGCTTTACCAGCCACCGACTTTGACAAGGCTATAGCGAAAGGTAGACTAGATCAGAGAGTGGATACTAAAATAATGCCTGAATAGGTTTAACTTGACATCTTCTTCCGAGATGAGCGAAGGCCATGATGCGTACTGCAATTTCAGAACGTTTACACGATCGTATGGTAGAATTCATTCGAAGGCCGAGGTGCGTATCGGATTATCGAACCCATATGCCTTTTTTTTTCTTTTTTTTTTTTTTTTGAGATAAGAGAGAGAAAGAAAGAGAGATACGATAGCCGAGTAAAAAAAATAAAACTGTTGGGAAAAAAAGAAGCCCCAAGCCTCTTTCTGTGCTATGGCATTCATGTGACATACGCCTGCAAAAGTATCCAGACTTCGAGAACGTTGAGGAATACTTTCAGTTCTGTTAGTGCCCTCAGAAGGCCTCTGCTTCTCAACACTGGTATTACTGTATTACTCCGTACCTTTTACTTCCTCTTGAAGGTTATTTGGCGGGGGAGTCACTTTGGAAGTGCTGCCTTTCTACGGCGATGGAGTCTCTTTGCGCTACTTTCTTTATCGATTACCGGCAGTATATAACAAAGGAAGACCCGTTCGCTTGTTCAAATATTTCTAACCACAATTTCTTCTGATTTTTTCTTCGCTCCTACTTCTCTTCCAAACTTTGAAGCTTAGAAGTTCATACTCTCACCCTCCAACCAAAAAAAAAAGACACGCAAATAAATTTTAATTGTCAGAAGCGGGGCTTTTGCACGGGATAGTTGCATATTCTCCACGCCCTATCCCTGGCCTCTCTTCTCCCCTGGTCATTCCGCCCACTCACGTACCCACGCACCAAAGATCCCCCAAACGCCGTCTCGCTGCTCCCGCAGGGTTGGTCTGCCATTATCGACGCCTTGCCTGCTGCACTGCGACGTCCTTCGTCTCGCCGGACGGCCTGGGGACCTGACACAACATCCACCTGGATACGTCCCTCGTCCTTTTCGCATCTCCTCGCCCTCTGCTCTACTAGCTTCTAGTGTCCGCTCCAGCTCCAGCACCAGCACCAGCACCAGCGCATACTGTGGCGGCAACAGCGCTGCGATTCGCGCCAGACGCTTGGGCAAAAAGACTGGGAGAAAAAGGACGCGGGATCCTGCCAAGCCAGAACAGCCAGAGAGCCGGTTGGGTCGGTTGCCGCGATTATACCATAGGCTGAAGCTGGCTGCAAAATCCCGTTGATCTAGCGGAGATATTTATTCACTTCGCTCTGCATCGCGTCCCAATCTCTTCTCACCGGCCTGTTCCTCTGGCGCCCGGGATATCCTTTTTAAATTGGTTTCCTATCCCCGATCATAGTTCTTGTTTGGGCTTATTCCCCTACTTGCTGCCCACTCAGCCGCTAGACCTGTTATTTGTCACCCGTCGCAGTGTCTTGAGTCGGGCTGGTGTGGTATCACGGATCGCACCACCAACTACCCATCGGACCGCATTATCTCTTGCCGATGCATCGTCGCCACTGCACACCTCGTCGCTTCTTCTCGCTATAGACAATTTTTTTTTTTTTTTTTCAATCATCTTTGGACGCGGACTCTGTGCCCTCGACGATTGTTTTTATTACCAATTTTCTAGAAGTCCTACTTGCAGTACTGCCGCCTCCCACCGCTGCTACCCCGTGATCCACGCTACTTGTCGCCGCGACGCGAAACTCCCAATATATAGCAACAGAGGACAAGGCAGCAAGACTTGAACCCACTCTAGGTGGACACACGCTTCTCCGTACCGACGACGGTCACGATCTCTCATACCCCCCATCGTATGCGCATGCGATAGTGTCTACGGACGCTCGTCGATATCCACGCTGTGGATAGCCGACCTCATCTAGAGATGATGGCCGCAAGTATCGGCCCCAACTTCGCGGGGCACCCTGGGATGGGACATCCAGGAGTCGCAGGACACCCGATGGCTGGTCCTGGTATGCAACCCAACGCAGGCCAGCAGGGCGCGCCTGGTGGGATGCCTCACCAATTTGCCGGCGGCCATATCGCCGTGTCTGGTCCAGGAGGCCAGGTCAATCCTGCCTTGATGGGCGGCATGCCCCCCGGAGCGAACCCGAATCCTCACCCGATGCATCAACTAAGTCCCGCGCAACAACAGCAAATGTTTCAACACCAACAGCAGCAGTTGCAGCAGCAATGTAAGTATCTTCCCAGGAGAACAAGGCATCCATCATGGACTTGGTAGACTAACGCAGCGGCAATCTAGTTGGCATGAACAACCCGAGCGCAATGGCTGCTATCCGCCAGCAACACATCCTACAGCAACAACAGCGGCAAGCTCTGATGGCACAGCAGTTCCCGGGCATGACTCCTGGTGGAGTCAACGGCATGCCCATAGGCATGCAACTCACACCACAGCAACTTCACCAGCTGAGACAGGCGCGGAACGCTGCTGGACTGGGCCACGTAAATGTCAGTTGCTACTTCATATGACGACGTCTTCACCGTGACAGAAAGAGCTGAGACACTTACTAACATCACTCTCTAGGCGCACAACCCGCAAGCGATCATGGCCCAACAGCTAGCCCTTCAACAACAGGCAGCAGCCCAAGCCCAACAACAGGCAGCGCAGCAGCAGGCTCAGCAACAGCAGGCCGCGCAGCAGCAAGCAGCGCACAACCAGCAAATCGCTGCAGGTCATAACCAAGCACAGCACATGGCGATGAATGCTCAACCTATGCCGGGCATGCCGCAACCGAATCCCATGGCGGCTCAACCATCAATGGGCGCACAGCAGCAGCCAGGTCAGCAGCAGCCAGGCCAGCCTCAGCCGCAACCCCAGCAGCAACCTGGTCCCCAGTCGCAGCCGACGCCGCAGCAAGCCTCACAAGCCGGTACACCTGCACCGACGGGACAACAGACTCCCCAGACACCCGCACCCACTCCAGCTCAGGCGAATCAGATGCAGCAAGGCCAACCTCAGCCTCAACAGGCCCATCCTCCGAATCAAAACCAGATGGCCGCCGTTGCAACCCAGCAACTCATGGCCAATACCATGATGCAACAGCAGCAAATCAGAGAAGGGATGAAGACAAGGTGCCTCTTGAGACTGATGCACTTTGGCGAATGCCTAAGTACCTTCCCTGTATGTGTCCCCCTAAAACTTTTAGCAGCCTTGCCTTGCATGCTAATATTAACTTAATTAGGGAGCAAAGAGCAAAGAGGATCTCGGATATTGGAGTAGAGTTGTATCCCAGTTCTTCTCATCACCCAACGGCGTTTTCCGCCATTCATTACACTTTAACGAGAACGAAGATCCAGTAGATAAGCAATATGAAATTGCTTACCCAGTAATTGCTCGATACTTCCATACCTATTACAGTAGTGGCGTCAAAAGTATACAGCTCATTCTCGACGGTGGGAGCAGCGACAAGGCATTGCCTGGGGACTGCTACTGTATCGAGAACCAACGAGCTAGTTTCGTCTATTGGTTTGAGACAGGTTCACATGTATGTTTTGTCCCTGCTGCTTTGATGCTCAAGAGCCCCCTGTTCTTGGAGATTCTCGCAGTTATTTGGCTGTGTTTTGTGCTAATTTATCTTGCCTTTTTAGCTTGTGGCCACTGGAACGCTGCGTGCGCAGTTTGACGCCGAACAGAAAATCGAATTGTTCGAATTCCTCACCACAGGACACGAGGAATTTGTATCTATGAGAAGTGTCATCGAGGCAGCAAAGCCAACACACGAATGGATCAAGGAGTGGCGTACTGTCAACACGATTGATGGCAAGCAGTCTCCGGAAATGTCTAAGAAGGGCAAGGCTCGACAGCTCAAGTCGCCTCAGAAAGAGCCACCCGGTGTGCTGGTTGATCTCAACTCGGCTGTTAACAAACAAGGCGTCACTCCGGCCGTCCATCAGTTTCTCGAGGTATGTCAAGGACGGAACATATACGAGATATAACAAGGAGTAGCAGCGATCTAACTAATTCTGTAGATTGTAGAAGTCATGGGTCAGATGAACCCACTAATTGGATTTTACAACTCCAACCCTGGTCTGACTCCCTATAGCGCGCTTGAACAATACGTAGCAACCCAAATCAATAGCGCAACACCGGTGATGAATGGCCAAGCTATGGTACAAGGGCCCAGGACACCTGGCTTTGGACAATTCCCAATGGGAGCGAGCCCTGCAGCGGTACATATGAACCTCCCTGGCTCACCCCACATCGGTAGTCCTGCGCCAGGCCCAGCTCCTGGCATGCAGCTCCAGCCAAGCCAACAGGGAACAAGTTCGAGCGGACCAAGCGCAAACACGTCACCGGCTTCTAATAAGCGTCGGCGTCCATCTACTGTCAAAGTTGAAGATGATTCCGTCGCCCCAGGCGCCCAAGTCAACGGGATACAGAACAGGGGCAAGCCCCCGACTCCTCGGATGGCAAAGCGCGCCAAGGGCAACCCAGCTTGAGATACGATAATGCATGATTGACATTATTAGATATCTTTCTTGCCTACGGCATAAAAAGCAATAATGCCGTAGCACGCATTACGCCATTTTTTTTCACGTCCTTAATCATCATGCAGCATGGTGGCGTCTTATGTTTGAACTCTTTCATGGTTTCATCGACTTGGTGTTTTTATCTTTGGCATTTCTTTTATCGATATTGGACAAGTTGGAAAAAGCTCTGTTTTGCAAAAAGAGAACCCGGATAGTGTACTCGTTCCCGACAGTATGCGCGTCTTGGCAGCTATTTGGAAAGCCCCTGTTTTCCACAGGTCTATGTGTGTGTCGGTGGATTGATACCCAGCGGTTGGTTTGGTGTGTGTATATGTTGGCAATGAACAAGACCCGGGAGCAGCTCGACGCCTTAATGCGGAAGCATCGTTCATCCAGGACCCGACGTTTCCACGGACCCAGTGCTCTTTTCTCTCCTTTTTCCAATACTGTTCTGCTCTCTACATAACGACATATACGGAGTAGACGCCATGAGATGCGGAGTTTTTTTTGGGTCTTGCCACGTTGTGCGACAGCTTTAGCGAAGGAAATATTAGAGCTTTTGTTCTGGCGCTGTTTGGAAGAGAAAAGGAGGATAGGCTCTTATAATTTGGGTAACGGAGTTACTCGTGTACCATAAACTTTTTACCTCGGAAGACTCGACCTGTCGGGTGGGTTTTGCTTTTTGTTGCGTATCCCTTGATTGAGTTGTTCTCCCTTTCTTCAAAGACCTGTTTCTTTTCTTTTCTGTTCTTTTTTTACCGGAAATTTTTTTGGGATCCCGAAAATTACTGCTCGAAAAAAAGTTTTGTGTCTCAACGTAAGATAGACACAGCATTACGTCCCCCCCCCCCTTTTTTTTTTTTTTCACTCCATGGTTCAGAGGGAGAAGGCAGACTTGGTGCCTCAGGGGGGTGTTGTGTAGCAAACGTCGTTTGCTGACGAAGGT
The DNA here is from genome assembly GCA_000331835.2 of Trichoderma hamatum GD12. Lineage (NCBI taxonomy): Eukaryota > Fungi > Ascomycota > Sordariomycetes > Hypocreales > Hypocreaceae > Trichoderma > Trichoderma hamatum. Next base: position 100,689 of record KQ479133.1, read on the forward strand.
CGTTCGAAGCTTGAAAAGGCTTCGTCCTACTGTCACTTTCTCTACTTCTCTCATTTGTCCGTTGGAGGGGTCTTTATTATATGCTCGAATTTTCTTCTTCTCTTCTATACTCTTGTTTTCTTCCAACAAGTTGGCGTTCTCGCTGAGCAGCCGCGTTTTTCTGATATATAAGCAAATGGTCACACACAAACCCCTATTTCTCCTACTTCTGAAGAAAACAAAAAGGCGAAAGATATACATAAAAAAAAAAATTCTTTACTTTTGGAATATTATACTACTACAGGATGCAAATGTGTGAGTATGGGATGGTTAATTTGTGTATGTGTTTGGCGAGGACTGGTTTTTCTGGTATGCGAATGAGGGGAATGGGGGTGTTTTATAGTCGTACATGCTGACTTGTTCGTTTTATGAAGGCTGAATTGTTTTTATTTTTCTTCTTCTCTTATTTAATTATCTTACTAAAGATGTTGTGATGCTTTCAACTGCCTTTTTTTTCCCGCTTCTCTCTCGCGCTCGTGAATGTGATGGACGCCTGTTTTTGAAGTATATATCATGATCGCCATCATGCTGCATCTGCCACCTGATCTCCGTCCGTAGCAGCGGCAGGAGTTGGAACCGTATCCGTAGTTGTATCCGTAGTTGTAGCTGTATCCAAACCACCATCATCTTGCCCACCAGCAGAAACGCCCATATCCACCGCAACAACAGCTTCATAGCCTTCCTTCTTAATCTCCCGCAGCGCCTCTTCCCAGTCCTTCTCCTCAATCCCTCCCAAGTTCACCACTTTTACCACATCTCCTGGCACAACCAACCCCATGCCCGGCACAATGTCCATCCCAGATAAAAGGGAGCTGCCCTTTGGCAAAACATACATCTTCACTCTGAGAGGATCGATTCTCCCCCCTGGATGCCTTATCGAAAGGCCATGGTGCCCAGCCCAGGTCGCTATCCCCGCCAGCAAGGCATCTCTACTCGGTAACGAGTCCTTGTACGCCGCGCTCGAGAGGCAGATTGGAGGCGTATAGTCATCGGATGTGTGGCCGTAAAAGACGATCCGCAATGTGATGATGCCTCTTGGCAGATTAATGTTGGCGGCACCTGGCGGCAAGATTGATGACTGAGCGTGTGCCATGATGAATAAAGGAGGAGCAAAAGGAGGATGGGCTACCATTGTTGGCATCATGATGCTCACGGGAAGATGATACGTTTGGACTTGAGGCATCAGCAGAAACTGAGGTTGCGGTACGGGTATAACCGTCTGGTGAATGATGGTGGGATATTGGAATTGGATCTGCCGAGGGTGCTGGATCCCGAAGCTTAGAATGTGAGGTACAAATGCCATGATGTTAGTAGATTTTGATCAGATATCTTTGCTGTAGACAAGTACAACATTGCCTTTCCCCATTCCCCATTGCCTATCCGCGAGAGGACGAAGAGCCATTAAATCGTCTCCAAGAATAACAAGTCACTGCGGAATTGGACAAATATTCGCAAGGCCCATGTGAGCATGCGAGAGTGAATAGGGGTCGCCTTACTATTGAGAGCTCTGCAGAAAATGGCTGTGAATCACAAACAAACATGCACACACTCGTCGAAAAAAGAGTATAAAACATGTCTATACAGCTGTGAATATTAGATATTCCTAGGCTGCTTAGATAGTCATGAGAATAAAGCAAATAGCGTTAACGAATTATTGATTTTTATTTAGAGTTGAGTGAGCAACCATGGACTCACTCTCTTATCCCTGGCCGATGACCTGCAGTCCGTGTACAAAGCACTCCATTTCCAATCAAAAAAACCACATAAGAACAAGCGTAAAGTGGTATACTAGCCTTGTTTTGTGCCGTTGGTCGGCAGTTTTATCCCTTCGTCTCTCCCAAACTCCGGATACTCTTAGTTGATCATGAACTTAAATGCTTACAATTTTCTTTGTCCCGTCTCTCCCCCCGTTCCCTGGAATTCCTTTCTCATGCTCTGTTTCAAAGGCTTTCTGGAGTGGGATTCTCATGCTTGGCAGTACTTCCTTTTCCACGCCAAGTGCTCACAGCAGGAATATGCGCTTCGTACCGAACCTCCTCCGTGCCGTACGCTCTCGGTGTCAATTTGATGAGCGTGTGAAGTGGCACGTTCATCCAGGGGCTCTTAGCCTGGTCCTTCTTCATGAAGTATGCGTAGATGCAGCGCAAAACCGCCTGGTGAGTCACAATGAGAATGTCCTCACTACGCTCCAGTTCCATTATGATAGGTTCCAGGCGGATAACCACGTCACGGTACGACTCGCCACCACGGTAGCGGTAGTTGTATTTATCCTCATCACGGGCCGCAAAGTCTTCGGGGTAGCGGTCTTTGATTTCTTGGTAGGTCAAGCCATCGCACACACCGGAATCTAATTCATCTAGCGCTTTCCATTGGAGCTGGTTGTAGTGCTGCGGGAGGAAGCGGGCTGTGGCAATAGTCCGTTTCAACGTTGAGGTCCACACCGTTAGAGGGCGATCATCCTAGTTAGCCAATATTAGTGCCAATTCCGCACATGCACTCGAAATACATGTAAAAGAAAATTTAAATCAACTGTAACGGGGGTTATAAAACTTACTCCCACAGACTCTCGTACTAACTCCGGCAGCTTCCTAGCGTACTGCTCACCTCGGGGAGATAGAAGCATATCTCCACCAATACGTCCACTTAGGTTATAGAGAGACTCTCCGTGCTATTATTAACAAGCCGTTAGATGACACAACTGAAAAGGGATGGCTTGTACATTGTGACTCACTCTTGATAGCCAGACTGATCGCGGTCGGATATGCAGGTTCATGAGGTAGTAGACAATGCGACTTTGAAGATAATCTTGGATGCGGTTGATGATGACTTGCTTGCCAACATTCATCAGCTTCAAGTAGGTGTAGCTATCCTCATCGTGGTCGGCGTCAATAGTCTTGTAGACCTTTTCATAGTGCTTGATTCGGTTGCGAAAGTCCTGGGCCGCATCCTCTGGATCTTGGCCGCGGTAGTCGGGGCTTGTCAGCTTGACGTCACGAATGTTGGCCATGATGGTCTTCTCATCATCGCATTTGCTTTCAACAAAGAGAACCTCAATGCCATGGGCCGTGCACGTGTCCCAGACCCATTTACGACGCTCCTTGGTAGAATTAGTCGCATCCAGGATGCCAACAACGCCGCCGGTGCGGAACCAAGCAAGCATGTCAGCAACGGCGGCCTCGGCAGCCGCACGGCGCATCCGCTCACCCTCGGGATTGCTGAAATCAAAAAAGTCGGCCGTAGGCTGTGGAGCGTCATGACGCCGATAGTTGCCGACATTGAAAGTCGCTGCCGGAATTGACAGCCATTGCAAATATCTCTGGGCTGTATATCCGAACAAGCAAGAAGAAGAAAGTAAATGTCAGTCAAATGCTCAATAGTCTATACGAAGTGGCGTGAGAAGTTGGAGGAAATCAGGCAGCTTCCCGACGCTAGAAGAGGGGGGAAGAAACCGCCATCACGCAAAACGTTCTGAGGCAAGCATTCGGCTCAATGGATGCAGATCTGTGGTTGCGTGCATGTGCATAAGAATATGCCGGAACTGGACCAATGCCCATTCCCACAGAGCTCAGAAGAAGCCAAAAAGAGAAGGATGAAGAAAAAAGAGATTAAATATCCAAGAACAAGCATACCTAGTTGGGCGATGTAACTCTTCCCGCGCGCCGGGAGGCCGACCATGACCACGCATATTTTTGTATCCTCGACCTGAACCCCCACGCCATTGTTAGTTTTTGACGGCATTGTCACGATGATGAAGCTGGCAAAGCTGTTTGCTAAGATCAAGTATGCTAATACGGTGTTTGGGGTGTGATAGCAGAGGCATCCGGCGTGGCGTCTGATACATATGAGGGCCCAGCAGGAATAGGGGAGACGGCAGCAGCGGTTTGTAATAAGACAGAAGCAGCAGTAGAGGGTGGCTTTTGATCCTCGGATCTCTCTTGAGAGGAGGCAAAAGTGAATGAAGCCGGGTGATGGATAGAAGCGGCTGAGAGGCAGGCGACGCAGAGGATGTTGACCGTGGGTTGCGTGAGTGTGGCTGGACGGAGTGGAATAGGCGAAGGTCCGGAGTCAATCAGTGACTGAAGAGTAGAGCGTGACGAATTGCCCGGGGAGGCAGAAATGCGTGAAAGGGTGTTCAATCCAGGTGCGCGCGTGAGGGTGTGCGGCAGTGAGGCAGCTCGTCCAAGGGCCAAAAGGGTTCGATGCTCAATCGACGTCAAGCCGCTTTAGTGGCTGTTGGGCACTAAGCCTCAGTGGTCGAAACAGCCCACAGCCGAGGCAAGCCTGCAGAGACGCAGAGCCGGGAAAAAGGGCTGCACCGCGGGTAGCACCGCAGCAGACGGCCGTGATTGGGGGGGAAAATCGCACCCCGGCAGAAAAGTTGCGGATTGCTTCGCGGCCGTGACAATGACGATGGGCGTAAAACTCTTCTAATCCTTTCGGGTGATGCAGATTGCGGAGACAGCGTTGGCAAAAGGCAAAAAGCTCAAGGGAAAAAAAAGAGGAGACTTTAGCACGCCAGAAGGCCAAGTATATCGGCGCCCAGAAGTACTGCCTAGTACCGTGCAGCGGTGGTGGCGGTTGCTCGTGACTGCCAAATACAAACAATACCCCGGATTATCAAGGTACACACGTATCAGATCGAGCAAGTGCAGCACGCCCCAAGCAAAAGTATAGGCAAGTGCTGGACTTTGCAGGAAGGTTCTAGGCCTAGTCCCTAGCGGCAGGTCTTCTCAAGTAGGTATTCCCTAAGCTCCTTCGCACAGAAGGAACAGCTAGAGAGGTGGCAGGTGTGTGTCAATCTGGCAATGGCAGCAGTATTAAAGGAAACTGGAGGCCAGGGGAAGGAGCAGTGTGGCATGCGGACAGGCAACCGGGAAGCCAGCAAATTCTCCGGAGGGCAGGCAAGCAACGGCACCGGCTCGGTGAGAGCGAGTCGACAGATGTACCTTTGGTGCTTATGGAGATGGCCCTGAAACAGAGTAGAAAAGAAGAAGACTGGAAGAATAGAGCCCCCTGCTTTGGCTGCCCGTGGACCTCGGATTCCGTATTCCAGCATGGAGTGCATCAACGCTCAGCAGTGCATTGCCTCTACCCCCCGCATCGCCGTGGCCACGCTCGTCTCTCTGCCTCTCCTGTTGATGCCATTTGCCCCTTCAAACTGCCGTCAGGACGCCCCGTGATGCGTCTGCTTATAGCACGGAGCACCAAGTAATTACCACAGCTCCATCCTGCGTGGTTGGTTCCATTAGGCGGCTCTCGTGCCCCCTGTGCCGCCCAGCCTGCAGTGGGGGCGGCTCTGGGGAATGGGAGCAGCTCCAGGGCGGTGGCAGCGCTGGCCTTTGCTGTAATCCGGCGTCCAGTCAGGGGGCACGGCACCAGCTGCAGCGCTCTGCAGCGCTCTAGCACCTGGGCGACTGCACTGCGGGGGCCGCCAGCCGCTAGAGCCCTTTGCCCGGCCAGCCCCTGACAGCGCCAGCTCTGGCCCCGAATCGTCCCGGCGGCCAGACGCCAAGGCCCCATTTCGACGTTCCGATTCGAAGCGCTTCGTTTTCGTGGGCAGGTGACCGGTGTTGAGCGAAATGAGGCGTTGATTGATTTCAATTGACAATCGATTGCCAATGGCTTTCCAATCGTCTCGTGTTTTCTTCTCCAGCTCCCGGCCGTCGACCCATTTGCCGTCGAATCTCGCCATGTCGCACGCGGCCCAATGGCAGCGGCCCGCGGATGGAATCGATCATTACTGATGGCCTTGATCTCTCCACCTCGGGGTCGTCTCCATGATTGCCTCTTTCGGGCATCTTGGGCCACAGGCAGTGGTCGCCTCTGCAGGAACGCTGTGATGTACCCCTGGCTGCTTTTCTTCCGGGGTTATCCGACAGGCAAGCAGAAAAAAAATCCAATCATGGGATCAAGGCTCATCTCGTATGTTGCGTGTGAATGGCCTGAGCGCAAAGTACAGTAGACCAGCCACCTGAACGAAGTGTCCTCTTGAGCACAAGAAATGCCAGGATCGGTCCCCGTGAATTGTCCCGTACGTGCTTCGTGTTTGCTTCGTCTGCATGTACAGTAGCAGTAGAGCCTTCTCGCTCGGCTCTGCTGCTGGTGGAACCGCCCCAAGCTGATGGAGTCATTGTCTTGGATCCTCTGTCCTCACCGCCTGCGTCTGCATCTCCATCTGCAACCACTGTCTCGTCATCTCCAGTCACTTGACTGGCGACCATGTCCGCATCTCGGAGCCTGTGTGAAATATAGTAAGACTAGTACTAGGTACTAGGAGGAGGTAGGATTCGCAAGGAGATGTGCAGGTAAGCAGCAGAAGACAAAATAGAAACAGACGTTTGCGATATCTCGCTTGCCCTTCTCACCTTGCTGAAGCTCCATGTATTCGCTCTCGCCCTGCCCGAAGGCCTTGACGGCGGCCCAGCAGCGACGCCTATCATCTTTGTGTCGTGATGGCGTTGTCGTTCTGCTGTAACTTTTTTTTATTTTGTCTCTCTTCTCCTATTCACTTCAATCTCTGCCCTGCCTCTTAGCAGAAGCTCTTCGGAAAACTGAAGAAATGCCGCGTTGTCTTTGCACCCTGGTGGGCGACTTGGTTGTTGTCTAAAAAAGGCGTGAGTAAGGAAAATGAAGAGAAGAGGAAAATAAAAAGGAGATTATGTTGCAGCTAGAAGTACGACTGGAAGAGAAAAAAAAAAGTTATGAGATTGACTCAATCAAAGCACGCAAAAAGTCTGATAATGGCAGATGGGGGGCAGTGGATTTGAGCTACGCAGTGTTATTAGTACAAGGAACTGCGAAGTGGTAGCTGATAAGCACTCAAAAAGCACCCCCTTGCATTGCAAGACAGGAGCACCGCATTCCATCAATGTTTTTTATTTGGTAGTTTCAGCACCGAGTCATGGGCGGATCTCCTGGAAAAAAAATGAGACGACTTTCAAAAAAAAAAAAAAAAATCAATAGAAAAAGAATCACTGGTAAATTGTGAATTAATGTTGCAAACTTCTCTCATCTTGTAATATGAGGACTCTCGCAGTCTCAACATCCCGTCAAACCACCGGTCTGCTTCCTCCTTCAGGTGGCACAATTGCCAAAAGCCAGAAAAGAAAAGAGAGAAAATATGCCCTCGTAGCATCTCGCCCAAACCCGCATCATTTTCTCGAGTAGAACCGCATCTCGGCTGCTCCCACATCAAACACCGCCAGCACATTCTGCAGAAACACATCACCTAAAATGTAGGGTCCGGGTCCACCGCTAGCTATGCCAATGGCGCAGTAGCCCGTCAGCGGGTCGATGAGATCTTGGTAGATCAGATCGGCCGGGTTGATCCAGAACTCGACGCCCGAGATGATGATGGCAAAGTGCGGCGGGATGGCGTCGCAGGGGGCAAAGTATGTGCCCCATTGGTAGAGGTACACGGCTCGGGGCTGGAAAGAGTTGGCGATGGATTCGGCCAGGGCTAGAGATGTTGGACGCAGAGTCAGCATAGTGCTCACAACTCTCCTGGCTGTATTGTTGCGCCGAGCAAAGAGTACTTACGAGGAGGCAGATACAGCATCGTCGTGCCGGTGTCGACAATGTACGGGTACTTTGTGGTATCCGTCGTCTGGTCCCATTTCATGCCATCAGGCACAATCGTGTAGAAGGAATACTTCCAGGCAGTTTCGGGTTGACCAACAAGATTTGCCTGTTGTATTGCGTTCAGCGTCTGATTCCCAGTCATCTCGCACACGGCGTCGCTCATTGGACACTTACAATAATGAGATCCGTCTTGGCATATCCCCTGAACTGCCAGTCCATCGGCGGCAAACCGCCCCAAGCGATAACGCCGTCTGTCGAATTCTTTATCAGGGCAACGCTGAAGATCGGGTCAATGGTGCCCTGACTGATGGCATTTGTGAGAAACGGCGTGTAGCTCATGGCGTTCCACGGTGCCTCCTGTCCAATGTCGCCGTAGTAGGCGCTGGTGATTGCAGGATACGCAAGGCCAAGAATGCCAATCGTCACATTGTTTCCGTGCCAGTAGGTGTTGTTGGCCAGGCCGACCTGCTGTTTCGACACGGAAACGCCTCCGCACGAGACGTCGCTGTAGCCCATGGGTCCCGAGATGTGCTCGCCGGATCCATACTTGAGGTAGAAGTGCAGCTCGTCGATCTGGCCGTGGCCGAAGCCATCGATGTAGGGCGTGGAGAAGCCACACGCAGCTTCGTTGTGCGAACCACCAGAGCCGTCTGAGCACCTGAAGCCTGTCTTGGTTGCCCAAGTATCGGAGCTGCCAGTGTCGAAGAGGAGCCAGACGGGAACACCGTCCCAGCCGCACTGGATGGCATACTGGGTAGAGGCAGCAGTGAGGGCCGAGATGTTTTGAAACGACTGCTTGATAGAACCAGGGGTGCTGCTACGAACGTGGCTGAGCGCAGAGACGGCAGAGTGCTGCTGGCCTGGTCTTGCCTTGATGCCCTTGAGGCGCGAGAAGTGCATCGTGGTGCGATCACTTGTGGGTTCCTTGATGGCTTTTGTCCTCTCAAAGGTGAGGCCGTTCATGGGCTTTGCGAGGTCCCAGTCTGGGGCATGTCGTCTGACTTGGGGCAGATTGGCACAAGATGCCGTCGTGACGATGCTGCCCAGAAGCCAGATGGCCCATTGCAGGGTCTTCATGATGGTTATGATGGGCTAGTAATAGGGCAATCCTATGTGACGAGGAGATGGAAGCAGATGGACAGAATTGATGCCAGAAACAACAGCGGGAAACGTGAATGGCGATACTTTCGATTGAGAGAGAGAGAGAGAGAGAAACAGAGAGATGTTAGATGAAAGAAGGGAAACCCTATAGAGACGGGCATATGATGAAAACAAGGCAATGAGATGAAGGAGTCGAGGCGAGCAACAGCTTTTGACAGCTGGCTGCTCAGCTCAGAAGCAGTGCAACATCTGCCACTCGTCTCACTCGGCAATCACATCAGACGGCTATCTTGTGCGAGTGGCGGACGGGTGGAACGCTCTCATGGCCCTCGACAACAAAAACAGTATTGGAGAGATGTTTGTTTGTATCAACCCGTTTATACTATTGGTAGACGGGAAATAATTGCCGACACCCTAATTAGAAGGGATGAGGAGGCGTGTGTGTGTGTCTGCCAAGAAGACTATGCTCCGCCGGGCCTCTGCGTATAAATAACAAGTAGATCTATATTGCAACAGCTTGTCAAAAAAAGTATCCTTCTTGATAGAGCTATATTTAATGTCTCTACCTGCAAGGAGCAAGATACGTGAGCTATCGACTCTATAGCCATACTCACGCTTGCCAAATATCAAGCAAAGAAGACTTTTACAATATGAACATATGAAGCCTCAGCATAACTCTTGACGCGGTGCTTTCAAGCCACAATTAAACTCCCCCCTATCGAATCTGGTTCTAAGCCAATGTTTGCTTTTTGCTTTGGACCTGTTTCAGGTTCCTCCCGTCCCGGTATCACAGATATAGATACGACTTTCCGAGACACAGCTTAATCGACCGAGTCTTATTGCCCTCGAGTTGTGAATTGTCTTGCTGAATCGTCCATTATGGATTCTCAAGCTTGAGGGAGCTCATTTTATGGTTTCAATTTATAGATGATCAAACAGGACTGTGATCCAAGCAAGAATAAAAAAAAAAGTCAAGGCCCATACACAATATATTACTTTAATATTCGCCTCGAAGCACACAAGTACGTCCAATAGCATCCTCGACAAGCTTCCCGAGTCGCCAACCGCGTGCCACCAACGTCTCCAGAGAAAGAAAGTAAGGAGTCTTGTACAACTTGGACAATACCACGAAGTAAACACTGCCGATGGTCTCAGGTATCGAGATGCCGCATCTTTCCAGCAGATATGACGAAACACTCTCCGAAAAAATAGTGAATCTTGTATCATAATAGCCCATATCAGTCGGTATACATGCTCCACGAACAGGCCTCTCATTTCCCGCCGAGTTCTCCAAGTTCCGCCATGCACTCTACCTATTGTTTTTTCTCTCGGCCCGGCATGCCCGGTGACATTGAGCACACGATCTGTATACCGTCTCTCGCTTATTTGCTGAGACCAACAAAAACTCTCGCGTCGTTCCTTGTTCCAAAAATATCACCGTATGGCAACTAAGACACAACTACCAAGACAACTAACATCGGTTGCAATCAACAACCATGGCTTTTTCCCACGAAAAACCACGCAGGCTCAATATCTAGCATCGGTCCTTTAAGAACAAGCATAGAAGTAAGCTATAACTATCACAAGGCACATCTCCAAAAACCCACTTCACGCGGAAACCCTGCTTCACGATCGATCTATCCCAGCAGTGGACCCAATTCTAAACCAGCAGAGGAAAAGACGCCACAGGCACTAAATCTGCCTCCATTTCCCCGGGCCCGTCAATCTCAAAGGGCGTAGCGCGCGGAGAGGTTTAAAAAAAAAAAAAAGTAAAAGAAAAGAATAAAAAAAAAAATCGTTCGGGCAGCACCGCTTCTCGACGGTCTATTCTTTTAACATACCGAGGTTAGATCTCCAACAGGAAAGAAGTGGGAATAGTCGTCAAACAAGTGGAACTAGATAAAATGCTTCCAGTAGCCCATGCAGGATTTCCTAAAGATTGTAAACTGAACAAAGTAAATCAGAAAAATAAATAAAATAAAAAAAGAGAGATCAAAAGAAGAGAACCTCGGCACTATTAGCAAACAAAAAGTGCACATCTTAAAAACCACTGTTCAGCCCTCCTATCTCGATCATCTGGTAGCCAGTCGCATCTCCTGCCAACCTGGGCTACCTCTGCGATATTAACCCAATCCATACAGCCCGCATGGCCCTCTAGAGCCCTACTAACAAGCCATACCGCATCTTAATGCACCGTGCCGGGCCCCCCAACGCCCATTTCTCTACCCCAAATGCCGGCGTTACTTGCTGCTGCCCTGCCCCGTGCATCTCGGAGGTTTGATATCGGCCAGACTCGCCATGTAGTGTTAGTTTCTTCTTCTTTATTTGCATGTGCAATGCCGGGGGGGCTAGGGCGAGGAGCGAGGGTAAATCAACGTCCATGTCTTCTTCATCAATGCTCTTCAGCGGGAACCAAGTCTTTTGTGCTACCGCCCAGGAGGACTTACACCACCCCGGGGGCTGCGATGGCTGCGAAAAAGACTTCAATTCTCAAGAAAGAGCCTCCTCTGTCGTTTATGGAGCATTTGAGTTCTTCCGTATCATATTATTGCCCTAAAGATGCAATTCCTCTCAGCAGCAAAAGCGACAACGACGATACCAGCATCGACCAACGCCGCCATCCGGAACTCATCCTCGTCCTTAGCTGGATGGGTGCCCGAGACGTCCACATAGAAAAGTACATTGCTCAACACCGCGTACTCTTTCCCTCGTCACGAATTCTCCTCATCCGCTCTCCCGCATCGCACGTCTTCTGGCCAAGCCTTGGTCGCAGACATATTCCGCCAGCAATCCGAATCCTCAGGCAATTCGCAGAGCCTGAGACGAGAGTTACAAGCGGTAGCAGCAGCAGAAATAATAACAGCAGACCTAGAGTCTTGTTGCATATCCTTTCCAATGGCGGTGTCAGCACGGCTGCAAGGATTCGGGAACTCCTGAGAAAGGATCTGGGCCACGACAGTGCCGGGAACAGGCTTGTGATCCCTCGATATGCCCTCTGCCTGGATTCATGTCCCGGCAACTTTGTATGGAAAAGCACGCACAAAGCTCTCCTCCAGTCTCTACCTCGCTGGACCTCCCCGTTGGTGCACTTTGTCATCGCAGTCGCCTGGTTGATATATAAACTCCGCCTCACCAGGCCAGCTCAGAATCTCAATGCCGAAGCTCTACGGAGAGGAAGCCTACTCCCCAGAGAAACCCAGAGGACGTATCTGTACGGAACAGCAGACGCCATCATCGACTGGCGCCAGGTCGAAGATCACGCGAAAAGGGCCGAGGAATCAGGCTTCAAGGTGCGAAAGGAAAAGTTTGAAGGTGGGGAACATGTGTCACTCGTACGGAAAGAGAGTCAACGGTATTGGCAGGCAGTGAAGGAAACATGGGATGATGCCGAACTCGACGTCGAAAAGGCTGATGGCAGTACAATACTGGAAGATGGAATATGAGGCAAACAGCGCCACGATGGATCGATAGACGAAAAGATTGGAAACGAGCATAGAACAGGAAGGAGTAACAAGGCGCATGGCGTTCGTCCATAAATATAGAGACACCCGGGATAGAAACTAGACAGTGTAAGCCATGAAGCTATATATGTTTATGATGACTAAAAAACGATGATGATAGTGCGCTGGTGATTATTCTTATGCCACGAAATCATGGATAATTCCATGTCGGTAGCCACACCTGGCCAACATGGTTTTCATCACCCATCGTCTCAAAATACGATGTCCCCTTGTAATATGAATATGGATGCAAGTGTCTCTGTTAATTCACAACAATGCCACCCATTATTAAAAATGCTGAATGTCGATTGATAGATATTCCCAGAAATTTGAGCCCGATCAAGGGCATCCGTTATCACCAACGGCCCAAGATTAACCTCTTTCAACTCCATAAACGCCCTGTACCAAACCACCCATCACACAAATATATCCCGAAAGAGTCGAATGCTGAGAACCCTGGAGAGGGGGGAAAAGAATAGCTACGTGCGACGCTCGCTCGCTCGCTCGCTCGTAAGGCAATCAAGGCAATTGCCGTAAAAAGGAAAAGGACTGGTCCATGTCGTAATTTTTTTTGGTTGTTCTCTTTTATTTTCGAGTTTCAGCTCTTGGTTTTGGCCTTCTTCCGTGAGTCCTTGGACTGTTCTTCCTCAGCGAGCCGCTTCCCATGAGCAAGAAGGTCTTCTGCTGCCTCTTCACATACATCGCCGATTCCTTCATCCTCCTCCGTGCATTGGTCGCACTCTTGATCGAACTCATGCCGTTCCTGGAACACGCCATTTGAACAGTCTCCAAAAATTCCATTATTCTTTGCCTGGAGACAGGATAGTTCTTGCGTAAGCTCTTCCCATAGCTGGGCTTCACCACACTTGGTACAAGTGCCAGTAAAGATGACTAGACGACACATGTCGTTGGTAGCCGGAAATAGGCCGAGATTGTTTTCGGAATAGGGCTCAAAGCATGAGTTTATTGTCCATCAATAGAAAATACACCGAGATGCTCGGAGTTGTAGTAGCCAAGGGGAAACAAGAAATTAAGGTTAAAGTTCCTTGCATGGAAGCAGTATCAAGATTGGGCTCTAGAAACTAAGAAGCAGATATTAGACGTTTAGCCCGCTTTGCAAATCATTACAAAGCTTATTGACGCTGTGAAGCAACGAGAAGGGGAGGTGGGCTCATACAAGTCAACGGAATTGTGTTAGTAGAGGTGGACACACGGGCCTCCATCCAAATCTCTCGTAGAGAGAATCAAACGTAATTTTCCCCCTCTCCTTCAATCAGATAGCTGTGTTGGCCGATTGAATGAGAGAAAAAAAAAATTGAAATTGTTTGTTTTACGAGGAGCATACGTCGTAATTGAGTTGGTGCTGTGCTGTCAAAGTCGCACAACTGACTAGAAATGGCTTCCTTTCATTTGTATGTGAGGTGGTAGTACCTGGGCAATCGGCTCGCTGCATGTGGTGGAATGATGGAAAGAGGACCATTAATTAATCACGCCCGCATTGAAAACGAAGAGAGTACAGAAGAGCAAGTGAGGAGAATCGAGAAAGAAGGGGGGCGGATGAGCAAATAATTTGACTTGTGTGCGGAAACAAAGTTTCGGCGCGGAAGTGGTGAAGACATGGCAGCCAACAGCATCAGGTCAAGAATGGATCTCCGTGTATACTTGTACTTGTGAAGACGCCCCATCGACTCTCGCTGCAAGGCTTGCAAGAGCCTATTACCACGACTAGGCAGTGCCCGTATGTATGTACCTCTGGAGCAGAAAGTGACAACAGACCTGATTAAATGCCTGCCTGCCTGCATACGTCGCACCGCACAACGGCTGTGGATGGATGCAGCAAACTCTTGTCACCTATCATATTTGGCCTTGCGCGCAGCGTCTGTCTAGTTCTAAGCCCACCCATAAATATGGGCCCCAGGCTTCTAGCTTCCATGTTTGAACCGCCAAGTTGCGTCGGCTAGAGTTGTCAAAGGCATCGGAACAGACGGTAGGGAGGGACTCATTCAACAGGGAGTCATCCTGTCCGCGATACGAGACAGCGCCGGCGTCCATTAGGCGACTGACCGACTCGCTCGCAAGGGGCCTTCCCGGTGCTGATAGTCCGAGCGCGATCTGGACGTCCAAGCATCCAAGGAGATCTATCGCCGTCTTCCCTTTCTAGAGAGGGCTTTGATGAGGGCATAGGGGTGCGTGTCTTGCATGCATGCAAGACCTAGCCCATCTGTTAGTATGTACAAGTATGCACACGCCAGAAAATGTGTGTCTGAGGCCCGTCGTCGTCGGGCAAACCAGTCATATGTACAAACTTCTACTTGGCTACAGAGCACATTACCTTGGTTGCTGACCATTCATGTATCCCTGGCCACATTCGCAGCTGATGGTATGATGCTGCTGCTGCATAAGGGTACTACTACTTATACCCGAGTCTCGTCCTGCCCTGTCCCGTACCACGACGACAGACACGGCTCGAGCCACACTTGTGCGCTCGCCACTGGGATCTGAGACGCCGAGAGACAGCTAGTTTTGGCACGACATGTCATAGCTGGGCTCCCAAACAGGCAAAAAACGATGCATTATCGATTTGCTGCAGCTGTCACGAGTCGCGTCAGAAGAAGCCCGCCAGGGCGCAACCTGTTCCGCACTCAGCAAAGGGATCAGAGAGTGGAAATCGGACGTCCAGCGAGCGGGACCATGCTGCAGCCCGCCAAGATGGCCAACGCATTCCTTCCGGGCTATCGCCGTGACGTGACGAGGATAGAAGAGACGAGAGACGAGAGACGAGAGGAAGAGAGGGAGTGCCGGCTCCCTCTTCTCTCTTCTCTCTTGTTGTGTAGCACTCCAAGGCGGGTGGGTGAGCGGGACGAGAGGGGAAGCTCGGCGCCACCATGCCTCTGTGAAAAGTATGTTGCCGATACGATATCATATAGGTATACATATGCGCTCTAAATATCCGACTACTGAAGTGGTGAGCGGTAGATCGACCAACAGATTAGCGGACGATGGATGAACTGACAGGGCAACCGCGTGATTCAGACGGGACCAGGATCATATTTCCCCTCCAGAACGGGGCCTCTGTCATATTCTTACTTTAGCTGTATGCATTTGGAAGCCATTGCCAGCCGCCTGAATGAGCCTCATTGGCCAGATGCCCGCCTTGCTGGCTGCAAATTGGAGCTGCCCTGCACGAGCACGAGTTTGGACGATGCAAGAGGGTGCTTTTTGGCGGTTGACAAGGCAGGCCAGCAGAGCTTAGCCATTTCCAGCAGTGCCTGATACAAGAGCTGACCCTTTTTCCCGCCTGAGGCTGCAGCTTACTCTCCAGCTCCTCCAGCTACTGCTGCTAGTCGGTACTAATTCCATCCTGCGCATACTATTCGTATAAGATGTCTGTATGCACGGCTTTTGCTACGACTAGCACTTCAACTACTGCAGTGATCTGTACAGCTCTGGGATTTCTGGCCTCCTCTCAAATCCGATGCACACACGTATTTATCCGCACCAACCGCTGCATGTCTCGCCTGTTCCCTTCTCTCCCACCCGCCCACCGGGAGTATGCCTTGATACAGCACAGAGCACTACTTACTTGCACGCTACTTCATCTCAACAAGGTGTCTCGATGCCCACTTGCCGCCTCAGTTGCATAAAAAGGAAAGAAAAAAACCACACTGCTGCAGCCACACAACAGGGGTTCGCAAAAGAAACTCCTTAAAGAGCGCAGACACAGGCACAGACAAGTCACATGCAGCCCGGCCTACTGCGGCCAGATGAAGCGGCCACCCAGACTCAGGCCCGCGAGATTCTGCGGCCAGCCATTGTCGCGATTGTGCACAAAGACGAAGAGACGGAGATGAGAGAATGCCTGTGCCCTGCTCGTTTTGTGGCACGCATAATCTTGTTTGGCTGTTCTCCGTGCAGATGCGCTGCATGATACTGTAATACTCCCGCATGCAAGGCTCGATGGACATGGCCGATAATACGGCAGTATTACACGTATACGCGCAAGGGGACAAGCAGACGCCTTGTTCGACCGCCACTCTGGATAAATTGCTGTTCAACTTCAGCAAATTATTCATCCACAGGGGAGGGGGGGGGGGTTGGAATCTCAGCCCAATAGCAGCAACCGATGAAGAGGGCGGAATAAAGTGGCGGGTAGGACACACATTCTCTCCACACAGCGGAATCATGCCAAGATCCAGGTCGGCGTCCAGCTCGCAAAGCCCGAGACATTTCACTCACCCCCAAAATTCTGGGCTTCCATATACAAAGTAAGCGCTCGGGCTCCTCGTCTATATAGAAAAGTGGCTCTTACGGCCGTCAACCAGGCCCAGCATTGTGTTTCGTTCTCCAGCACATCGTATCTTGGCATATATGTATGTATCATCCCTCTGAGTGCAGTGCACGGAGCGATGTGCGATATGCGATATTACATACACCAGGAGCTAGGCTCTCTCTACACCACCGCTAAGGGATATCAAAGACATCAAGAAGGAAAAAGAGAGCCCTCACCGCAACTGCAAAGACAACAAAAAATGACGAGTAATTTATTTCAAAAGCAGGAGCATTTCTTCTCCCGTCCGTTGGCCATCCGAACGGTGGTTGTTTTGGAACCATCAGCCATCTCGGCAGTTGTCGACAGATCCGAGCCGTCACATCGACGACACCCTGCCCCTGTCTAGCTGAAGATGCTCCCCCAGCGTCAGTCGCCACATGCCACATCTGCCTATCAGTGTCCAAAGACGAACGAACACGCAGCTCGCACAGCCACTCCCCTACTGTACGTGAGTAGCATCTACTAAACCAGATAGCCGCTCTGGGTTGGCGCGGTGTCACCGTCTTTGCTCCGTACTCGTACATATCACCATCGAAGCTGCATATATCAGTATTCATATACGATCAAACCAGCCCTTTCGACAACCAACCGAAGGAATGCCTGGCAACGGGGAGCACATCCGGTCAAACGAAAATGCTGCAATAGTCCGCCGGCTTCTCCTCCGAGCACCATCCGATTGGACGCCTTCCCAGAAGCCCATCGCCCATCGCAGGGCCGATTCCTTATAGTACGTAGTATTACTACGCTCATCCCCACTTGCATGCATCTCATATGCATCGCATGGTGCGTCCGATAGTATAAAGCCAATCACACCTCAAATACATCCTCCCCCAGGGCCGTTGCCAGCCGGATTTTATATTATATGATATGCATGCACGTTGCCTCAGCTAACCACGTCGAAACCCTGCCGCTAAGTATATAGTATATATGCAGTATTTCAGCCTGACGTACTAATGACAGACCAACTTTAGGATTTCTGTAAGGGACACATCACTCTTTGATTTACTAAAAGGTCTAGACGCTTCTAGTCAGCTTCCTTCACACCGCAACGTTTCGTTTACAACGGCAACTGTATTATCATATATAGCAGATTAAAGCTAGTATACAAATCGTGGCACTCTTCTCTTCAACTCCACTTGCCACTTCTTCCACCGCCCTTGTATCAACCACTGTCCCATTTCAAACCAGCCGGGCGAGAGAGCATGGCAAAGCTCCAATCGAGGCATCGCACCGCAACCAGGCGAGAGCAAAACAAGAATAGAAGAAGAAAGTTTTTGTAAATAATAAAAATGAGTAAGTTAAGATTTAGGGAGTTGGTTTTGCGCTGGCATGATCTGTGCAGGCAGGACTAGCAATACGCCAAACGACAGCGCGCACTTTCTCGTCACTCGACTTTGCCCCGAAGGTGTCCGATGGTATATGTATATCCGTAGGCAACAAGGGTCCAGCTGAATTACGTAGATTGCGTAGAAGATAAGAAAGCGAGATCAAGAATCCAGTAGTCTTTTTTTTCTGTTTTTGGTCTTCGTTTTTCTCTGTCTTATTTTCCTCTTTTTTTTTTTCTTTTTTTTAATATATTTATCTTCCAGAACTGGCTGGTAGCGAAAAAGACACTCGCGTTTGTGACACAAGTCGCCATAGTCAGGTAGTGGAACCAACAACAGTCATGCCATGGCGTCATGTTCCGCAAAGGAGAATGCCTTTATGGTAGGAATGCAGAGCAGAAAAGTACGTCATTCTCGCAGCAATGGATCAGTGTCAGCGATCCATAATCAGCAATATGTCGACATGTCAAAGCGAATCCAAAAGTCACGGCTCTGGAAGTTTTTCATGTTCCGTTGCAACGACAGATTCAAAGCAATGCATTTCTGTCACTCAGTTCTGTCAACCTGGTGTCTTTTCTTTCCTGGAACACTGACCTCAGGACGATAAATGTACAGAGGCAATACGGGATTCAAGAACATAGTAAGCGGGCATGGGCGTCGTCGCTAGCGCAAGTAGAATACCAGGTCTCCCCACGCCGGAAGCCACCAGGCTAAGAGAAGGGGGGTTGTACGTTATCATATCAGACGGGCCGTAGAATCGAAAGAGAAAATCAGCAGTCCTTGAGAAGAAGGAAAGAAAGAAATGGGGGGTGAGGGTATATAATGGTGAGTACAACGTGGACTCCATAAGAATAGTGTCATATAGTCGTGGGCTTTTTTTGTGAGTTAAGTTTAGTCGGCAAGGATTTTTTTTTTTTTTTTGTTTGTTTGATGGTAGCGCTGGTTCAAGTTAAGGCATCTTCAAGGGGCGCTCAGTCTGCGAATTTATTAGGCCAGCGCCCAGTGTCAAGGTCACACCCAGTCACGAAAGCACGCGGCTGCTCGCAATCAACGAGTATTACTGGGCTCCAGGGGGGAGAGCACCGGCAGGAGGGCCCCCAGAGGGAGGTGTCGCTTGTCCTCCTTGTTGTTGTTGCTGGTACATCAATGATTGGTACCAGAGAGCGACGTAGTTTTGATAACCACCGTCTATCAGCGTTGGTCAGTAAGGGCCGGTTGGTGTAAGAGCCATGAGCCTCAGCGTCAAATGAAGGTACTCACATTGAGCATATGGATCTGTGCCATCGCCTGAAGAAGTCTGAGGAGGCTGGTTAGTAGACGGATCAGGGCCTTGGTGGGTATAGCTTGGTCGGTCATCTTGTGGCCCACGGCTACGGCCGCCGCCACCGCTGCTCTTCTGTCGCTACTTATATGTTAGTCCAACCACTTATCAGATGGCATCTACGGTACCATTATCAACATACCACTGCTT
This sequence comes from Trichoderma hamatum GD12, assembly GCA_000331835.2. NCBI lineage: Eukaryota > Fungi > Ascomycota > Sordariomycetes > Hypocreales > Hypocreaceae > Trichoderma > Trichoderma hamatum. The sequence goes on from KQ479133.1 coordinate 120,036, forward strand.
CTACTTTTTCATCAATTGCTTGCTTGGCCTGGGCGATGCTTTCCCGCGTTCCAACGAGTGCAATCTCTCGTTGAACTTCACCAGGGCCTGATGACTGCGCTACATTGATCTTGCAGCCCGTGGTATTTTGCATCTCTCGAATGGTTTCGCCTCCTTTACCGATAATCATACCTACTGCATCAGAAGGAACATATATCGCATCAGTAATCTTGTCAGGAGCGCCGCCGCCGCTGCCGCCGCCGCCACCAGTGTAGTCCCTCGGAGGCCCATCGTTGCGAGAAGCGCCAGCAGGCTTCTTGGTACCGGAGGCCGGGCCGTCGCCTCGGCTGTCGCTATCAACAATCTCCATGATGAAATCCTTTGCCCTGGCAGCAGCTTCACGGCTACCAATGAGGTTTACAGGTCGCAAGCCGTTGACACTCTTTGATTCACCAACAATATTAATGTGACAACCAGATCTCTCCTGCAGATCCCGGATGGTCTCGCCTCCTCGTCCGATAATGAGGCCAACAGTGCGATCTGGGACCATGATTTGCATATGGTCTTCGCCATCTCTTAGAGCTGCTGCTCCACCTCTGGCAGGATCGCGAGGCTTTTCTTGGGCGCGGTTGAGGGCTCCCATTCCGCTGTCTTCAATAATGCGATTGACGGCCGTCTTAACTTCGGCGCGACGAGCGCGCGGGCCAGTGATCTTGCACTGTCTAAATGGGCCGCCATCAGTAGCTGCCAGGAACTGTACACGGCAATTCGTGTCGGCCTCAATCCTTCGGAGGTTTTCACCCTGGCGGCCAATAATGAGGCCAACCAAGCTGGACTCGATCTGGATAGTCTCGGAGTTGTCATCGCCTCCTCTGAGAGGAGATCTCTCGCGGCCGCTGCCACCACTACGAGGTGAAAAGGTGCGGCCACGTGATGGGGGCGAATAAGAACGATCGCGGCCATACTCTCGACCCTGTCCCCCACGACGATCCTCTCGATATGAGCTGTCGTTGTTATGGTATTCGTTGCCGCCTCGAGGGGGAGATCGCGACCTGGATCGACGGTAGGATCGATCCGAGGTTCTTGATTCCGAGCCATAGACAAGTGGACGGTCATAGGGTGTAATACCCTTCTCGGTCGCAAAGGCTCGCGCTTTCGAGATGATATCGTCGAAGTTCATAGTTCCCGAGTTGACAGGTCGAAGGGCGCTCAGGTCGACATTACCGCTAGACGCAGGAGCAGGTAGCGCAGAGCTACCAGCGAAGCTCGCGACACCAGGTGGCGGGGGCTGATACGACGCCGGCGGAGCACCAGCAGGCGGTGCTGGATATGCGCCGGTGGCTGCCGGTGGTGTCTGAGTGGAGGTTGACGACGGTGGCCTCTGAGAAGCTGATGCGCACTATTAGTTCATGGTCCATTGTCTATTACAGGACTGTTTAAGTGTCTCACCAAGCGCGGCCAGAATGCTCTGGATATCGGGGCGGGCAGGTTCAGCCATGGTGGCGGATTAATGTAATATAGTAGTTTTTTGAGTTTTTGAGGTCGAAATAACGCTGATTTAATACGTCACAATGCGATCGAGTAGTGGGCAGCTAGGATCGGCCAATGGCAGATTTGAGAGCCAAAGCGAGCGATCGACAGCACGGCAATAGCAGCAGCAACTCGCAAAGTGGTACTAGATAGTATTTGACCAACACAGCACAATCAACGTTCACAGGTTGGACTCGCGCGCGCAAATATTGTAATCAGAAATGTATAGCCACTCGCGATCGGGTTGTATTGATATAGGTATATATCGTTGGACACAATGCGACTTGCGAAATGTAGGCGAACCTTGGCACTATTGGTGGGATTTGAGAAGAGAATGACAGAGCAGCCGTCGACGGGCGCAAAAGTATAGAGGAAGCCGCTGAGGCGGTCGCAGCGCTGTTCCGGAGGAGTCGCCTCACTCTGGGTTAAGGCAAGACAGTAGGCGCCCCGTCTTTGAGGCCGTAAATGTCGTTTGCCTTTAGGCTAGAAGATGGTGAAAGGTCTGGCATCGGCCGTGATATTCAAGCAATTTTTCGTGTAGTTCATGGCGACCGGATTAACGATGCGCCGGGGAGTTTGGGGTTGGAGCCGTCAGGATTGCCCCAATCCCGGAACGCCTGAAGCGCTGCCAGACGCTGTGCGACTAGCCTGGCCTAATGGATTAAAGGTGCTGCAGGTAATATTACAGAGAGGCTTCAGCTACTGCTTTCGTCCGCGGTGCTCCGTAGGGAATACCACCCTGGGATTATCCGTAATTGACCTGGGCCGGTGGATCATGGAGTGGCATTGAACTCTCGCAGGAAGCGGCAAAAGCTAATCTCCATGATCCATGAAGCGTGCTGTTTGTAATTGTACGAAGTACAGGCAGCATGCGCTGCAACTTTACTAGGTACATGCACCTTGCTCCGTCGTAGAGTACCTAGTAGTAGTACTACTGTACTGTAGCATTAGTGTGCAGTGGAGTGTTGAGGATGGGAAGATTCCCAACTGCCCCAGTCAGAGCCAAGATTACTCTGATGTTAACCTGCAGCCTTGGGAGTTTATTCTTCGACGCATCTAATACAGTTTCATAGCCCAGCGCCACGCAATATACTCTGCCTTTCGTGCTACTGTACCTCTCTGCTCGACGCAGTGGTACCGTCAAGGCATCTACTATTATGCCCCGAAGTGGATATCCAGCAAGTGCCTTGCAGTAGTATTTTTTAACGAGCACCTTGCGATGCGATGCCCCAGACTCGAGCCACAAACCGCGGCTGTCGCGAATCCCGACCACTGCCCAGGCCACTGCCACGCCCAGTCAGGCAATGAAGGGCAGTAAAGTCCAAGGGACGAGATGAGCAAGTCACATGCGCCAGCAGGGGCCCTCGATTGAGACAAGCTGCGGAACTGCGTACTCGTATCGTGCTCATAGTGTAGTAGCTGACGCTGGCACTGGAACTGGCACCGCCACTGGCAGCCTGTACCTTGACTTAATAATTAGCGCGCTTCTTCCTCGGTGCATACGTACGATGAGAAGACAAGAAGGAAAAATCCTTCCATTCGGGTCTCAAAGGTTTCCCGAACCGCATTGATTACGCGCCACGACCACTTAGGGACGCCCATCGTGCCTTTTTGCTCGGTAGCCACGGAATCTACCCTCGTATCAAATCAGCTAACCGTGCACCGGCCGCTTTATTACGCGCAGCCCGTCATCCCATTGACCATTAAATACCTGCGGTGGCCTTCGGTCAACAACCGTGCATCGTCTCCATTTGCCGTATCGTAGTATATGATTTATGCTTTACGCTGTACGCTCGTTTAGCCTGAGATATGCCTTTGAGCTGGGCTGGCTTTTGACTTTTCACTGGAACATAATCTAAGGGAAGAATACTACCATTTTCGCAGACAGCACCATCCGTACAGCCTGCTGCCTACTCCATACGTCGCCACTGATCGTGCCATCGCGACTTTTCAGCACATCCACGATCGTCCAAGCTGCTCAACGACAGCACCACCCGCTTCACAATGTGCACACACAGTGTCATCGAGTACAAGTGCAAGCACCAAGTCTCCAGAGGGAACACACGATGCTATCGCGACGACTGCCCCGGCCCGAGAGACGAGGTCGCATATGACTCTGAGGACTGCCCACAATGCGAAGGCGCAAACCGAGTCCACTCTGCCCGATGGTGCCCCATGGGCTGCGCATGTAAATGCGTCGTCATGTAGAGGCCACCAGACGGACGAAGCCAAGAAATATAACGGATTTTAAGCTCCCGAGGCCTGTTTGTGAGCAGTCGATATTCGGAGCAGCGACAGGGCGAGCTCGAACATGCAAATCGGCGCGTGTACTTCAACCACACCAACGGTTGTTAGATTCACTCACCACCAGTATTTTTTTCAACCACGCCAGAAACAAACACACCCCAAAAATGCGACATTAGCGCTGTCCGCGCGAGTTCTTCACCATTCCATCTCTTTGGATACACTACCATATACCGAATCTTTTGTGGACTATTCGAAATGTTGGTTTGGAGAGACTGCGTTGCTATATACGCGCGAACAATCGAATGACGATATGACTATAAAAGCAAAAGTCTGGCTGCATATAGAAGAGAGTTGGAGGGGGTGATTGCAGCTCTGGGAAACGGCGTTTGTATTTTGTTTCATTGTTTCTTAAAATCATGATACCTCCTCTAGTTATGAGAGTTGACGCACACAATATAACTCGCTACATGCATCGTTCCGTTACCTGTAGTACCTGCTAGTACCTGCTTAGTAAAGTCTTGATGGGCTCCATGGCCTGCCTTTCTCGATTCGATCTCGTGCATCACCACCTCCAATCTCATGCCACTGCAACTCAGCTCTATCGTGCGACAATCTTCAGCACCCCGAGCTGCCTTTTGCTGGGCTCGGGGCCTCGCTGATCGCTACGCGGCCCCCACCTGGGGAAAGCTATGTTCTCGGCTAAAGCACCGTTGCAAGTCTCTTCGCTGCGCTTTTCTCGCGAATCAATAGCGGCGCTGCTCCACAGCCACTGAGAGACACGTGGAATGACACCGGCAAGCGCTAAAGGCCGCACTTCTGCAGGGCCTACAGGGCCTACAGGGGAGCTCCGCCTGGCCAATCCAGCCGCTCCCACCGCCGACTAAGGTTCCCCAGCGTAGCATTCGCAACGACTCCAGGCGGCCTTCTTCCCTCTCTTCTAAGACCATCGCCATTCGCTACCAAGACAGCTTCGACGTACCTCGCTCTTCGTCGAGCTGCTTTTATGCCTGTGTTTCACCATGGCTAAGAAGGCGCGCCAAAGGATCAGCTACGGTGAGACTCCCACGATTCCGTGCTCTGGCAGCATTTGTCATTGCACGATTGCTTCGCACATGCATGTCATGAGCCCACCCCGCACGCGACAGACGGCCCATGGCATATCAGACGACGAACCGAGAACTCTTGTCGATTTCACTTCCCCTGTAGACAGGCCCTGGACAAATTGATTTTAAGAGAGTCTTTAGCTCATGGTTGCTGATATTGTCTTGTCCAGTTCTCGAAAATGCCAAATCCTCGGCAGGCGGGCATCGCCTCGGTGTCAATGGCCTCGCCGTCGATCCGGACAATGCCATTCTGTAAGCGATCTGCGACTTGTATACTCTGTGCTGCTTGCACGGTTGTTGTATCGAATTAAACTTTGTAGATTCGCTAATATATGGGCCTTCCTTTTCTTTAGCTATTCTGGTGGTCGAGATGGCATGATTTGCGCCTGGGACCTGAACCTTGACCTGCATCGCCGAACCGACGTCACCGACGATGCGTCCGCGAAGCCACCCAAAACGACCACAACATTCCGAGCACAGACGCAGGCGCATATGCACTGGATCAACGACATCACTCTAGCGCAGCAGAACACCGCATTGGTCTCGGCATCCTCCGATCTCACCGTCAAAGTTTGGCGGCCACACTCTCAGGAAAGCGGCAACCGCGCCCTGAAGATTGGAGAGCATGCTGACTATATCAAATGCGTCGCAACGCCCCCAAGAGATGTGAATGCCAACTGGGTTGCCTCGGCCGGTCTCGACCGCAAGATTTGTCTTTGGGATCTCAACGGCGGGGGTCAGACGCTGGAAGTTACAAAGGGTGAAGAGACAACCGAGAAGGGATCCGTCTATGCTCTCGCAGTTGGTCGTAATCTCATTGCCAGCGGCGGACCCGAGAAAACGGTTAAGCTCTACGATCCACGCTCCGGTTCCAAGGTTTCCAACCTTGTCGGCCACGTAGACAATATCCGCGCCATCCTGATTGACGATGTAGGCGACACCATCCTGAGCGCCAGTGCCGACAAGACGATCAAGATGTGGAGTGTCAAAGGTGGTCGTTGCATGTACACATTTACCATGCACGACGACAGCATTTGGTCGCTCTATTCAGACGACCCTCGCCTCGGTATCTTTTACAGCAGCGACAGATCCGGTCTCGTTGCCAAGACCGACGTACGAGGCAGCCTGGAGGACATTGATGACGGACTAAGTCTCGCTGTTGCACAGGAGCATTTTGGCGTCTCCAAGGTTGTGGCTACGGGCGGTAACATTTGGACAGCTACCAACCGCTCATCAATCAACCGCTGGGAAGATGTGGATACGAGTGCAGACTTGCCACTCCCCGAGACGTATCGGCGTCAACGCGCATTGTCAGCCGCATCAAACAAAACACGGCAATCGACGGCAGCATCAATAGCTGCAGTAACAGCAGCACCCCAGCCACAAACAAATGGATCAACTAAGAAGGAAATCCCTGCCGAGTCAATCTTACGAGTATCCAATACAGCCACTTTCCCATTGCGCCCACCCTTGGACGCAGAACCAAATGCTGGTAACGATGGTTTATCAAGAAAAGGATCAGAAGTTGCTGTGGAACAACCAGAGCCGGAAATTAAAGCCATCTATAACTTGCCTATAGAGACGATTGAAGGCCAATTTGGTCTTTTGAAGCACAAGTTACTCAACGATAGAAGAAGGGTCTTGACTTTAGATACCGCCGGCGATGTGTTGCTATGGGATCTAATCAAGGTACGTCCATGCTGCAGTCCCTGTCCCTTTGTTTTATTAACTGCTTACCATGACTAGTGCAAACCAGTCCAGAGTTTTGGAAAACAGCACCTAGAGGACGTTGAGAGACAGGTCAATACGAGAGAGGCGGTTGCGCCGTGGTGCTCGGTTGACTTGAGCTCCGGCAACCTCACCGTTGTGTTGGAGCCATTCAACTGCTTTGACGCCGAGGTATACGCTGATGAGCTGGAACTGGATGAGCCCATTGAGTTCAGGGATGACCAAAGAGGTAAGTTCAACGTCTCGCACTCGTTTCCACCAACTGTATAATCTAACATTCTTCCCCAGTCAGCCTTGGAAAATGGATCCTGCGGTACTTGTTCGCCAATCTCATTGATGAAGAGATTCGACGTGACGAGTTACATCGGCAAAAGATGAATGAAGGTGTGGAGAAAAGACAGCCTACCACCCGAGCCGATGCGCCATCATCAATCATTATACCCCCGCCTGGTCTGTCCATGAGAGATTCATCAGATCAACTCCTGACTCCGCGCGCCATAGCCCCTCACCTCAGTGTGACTACCCCTGGTCTTGCCATAGGACTGGCGTCTCCTGGTGTTGTCATGACTCTTCAAGGTGTACCAGAAGAGGCTGTGGCAAGCCCCCTGGAGAAGGCAGCGTCTCGTCCATCTGCCGAAAACGACTACTTTACTGCGGGTATTACGCCAGCTGGCGGCGCAGCAACAGCCCCTGCGGCCACGGCAGAAACATCCGAGCCAAAGACATCTACGGATAACAGCAATGAAAAGGGGAAAGACAAGGAAAAAGACAAGGCTGAAAGTAGCAAATCTCCATTCAGCAGAAAATTCCGCATGTCTTTCAGCTCCAAGCGGATTGGCCGCTCGTTGTCTCAGGCGACACAGGATAAGCCGGTCGTCGTCGATGACAAGGCTGAAGAATCCGAGTCTTCATCCAATCATGAAAAGGAAGTCGATGATAGCTTCTTTGGGGTCATCCAGAAGATTCGAAACGAGTACGACAAGCAGACTGCCGAATCACCCGATAAGCTGGTCGAAACTCGAGTAACGCCGAGCCTGGCATCCGATACTCCCGTTTTGAAACTGCCACCTGGGACCAAGGTCATTATCCAAGAAGAGACATCGGGTGGCAGTGCAAACTTGTACCAGGGGACTGTGGAGCACGTCGGCAGAGATGCCGACATCATCGAGCAGAAGGCGCCCATGTGGCTAGGCGACGTGCTGCTGCTAAATCAGATTCCGATGAAGGACCCTGTCAAGATATCATTTGTCCTGAACCCCATGGACAATTTACCGCCGATCGCCTCGGATGGAAACAGTCGACTGAATGCCAATCGCATGCTGCGGGTGAAGAAGATTCTGGCTTACATATCCGAGAGGATCGAGCCCGAGCAAGAGGAGGACCCTAACGCACTCAAGCCAGAGGAGTATCTTGAGCTTTACTGCAATGACCAGGTAAGATGTCTCTTTACATACCAGCGTTGATCCCCCCCTTATCACTCTTATGTTTTATTACTCTGAATATTTCAATGTCTGACAACAAGCCTCTTCCTACAGCTCCTTCATCCAACAATGAACCTAGCCACGCTTCGAACCCATGTGTGGAAGGGTGGAAGCGACATCATGCTCTACTACAAAGCCAACGGCCGTAAGGAAATCTTGCCATTACGAGCTAGCTCTGATGCAGTGCCCATAGAGGCAGCTCCTGAGCAAGCCACGCCGGAGCCGACTGAGGCTACCAATGGCTTATAGGCGTGGGAGGGCCCGTTATGCTTTGGTTGATACCTTGTTCCTGCTTTTCAAGTTTCTAGTACAGCGTGATGTTTCTTCCTGCTTCTTTCTTCCCCGCCTCTGTCCTTCATCTGCAGTTCATATCCCTGCTCTCAAGAGATATATATATGCCTGGCAATTTCTCCTGAATAATTCTTATTGTCGTATTATTTTTATGTCGTCATTGTACACAAAAATATCCCATGGGATAGGGAGGGAGGATATACGGTATTGAAGCGCTGGTCTATTCATACAAAAGAGCCCTCCTAATTTTTGTCTTTCCTGTTTATACAGCCATATTGATACATATATATCCGTCGTCACAGCGCCTATATATAACCCTTTTCTATCTTAATTGTCCCTTTATGAGTCTGTCGCAATGTCTTGAAAAAGAAAGCCGTGAGGTCTGTCTGTCATGATTGTATGCTGTTCATCGTGTTAATGACCCATTGGTAGCTCCCCAGGAATATCGCTCCTCCAATCGATATCCATGTCACGCGCGGCGCAATGCCCGCAAAGAACGGCCGGATGCCTTCCTCTCGTGCTAGGCGCCGGAACACCTCGCCCACTGACACGCGCTCCTTGGACAGCATAACCCTCGTCTTGAGCACGTCCAGCGGTGTCGTTGATGCGGCGGCTACTCCTCCGGCCAGACTGCCGTAGATGGCGCTCTCTCCGGCCGATACGTCCTTCCCGTCGTTTCGGCGCTTGCGACCCCACGCCTTCATGGCCTCCCACAGCGGGAACTGAATCACCGTGAAGGGCACCTCGCGGAAGACGGTGATGCCCCAGCCGCGGTACAGCTCGCGCCACACGGCAAAAAGACCTCCTCCTGGGGCTGAGTACCGGCTCAAGATATGGCCCAGTGCCTTTGCAGACGAGCCTCCGTGGTGGCCGGCCTGGGCGCGCTGCTTGACGACCTCGGTAGGCACGCGCACAGAGCAAGCGGCAATTTCTCCTAGACTAGAGGCAGCCATATGCGTCAGGATATCCGCCGGCACCCAGCCTCTTCCATTATCCTCTCCACCATTGTTATGCCGTTTCCGCTTGCCGAGAAAGCTCTTGGTAGTCTCATATGTGCAGAAGAAGAATGCTGCGCCAGGAGCCGATCCCACGACGGCGGAGCCAATGCCGCGGTAGATGCCTGAGAAGCCGCCCGAGGGGAAGAAGCCGGCGGAGGATTGAAGTCGGGTCTTGAGGGTGTCGAGTGGGAAGAGGGAGAGGTCGACGGTGGTTCCTGCGAGGGCGCCGGCGAGGAGGGCGGATTGGAAGGATGGCGACGATGAGGATGAGGATGAGGAAGACATTGTGGGAGAATTGGGGTGTGGACGATGGGGAAAAGGGCCGATGATGGAGAGAAGGGAGGGCTGGAGAAGCCCAACCTTGGGAGAGGGAGGGGAGCTTCTTTAATTAGCCGTGGGAGGGAAAAAAAAAAAGGGAATTGTTTGTTGAGAGAGAAAGTTGAAGCTGTCATAGGCATGTACCTACAAGTAGAAGTCCGATACAGGTGGGTTGGTTTATCGATAACCGCTGAAAAGCGATCGGAGATGCGAGCACTTTAGGTGGGGTGTGTGGGATTCCGGCACAAGCTTGGGATTTTTGCTTACCCTGGAGGGGGCAGTCGTCGTCAAAAGGCGATTGTGCTGCCGAGAGGAGATCAAAGCGGATTCAAAAGCAATTTGGCGCAGTGGAAGCGCGCCGGGCTCATAACCCGGAGGTCGCACGATCGAAACGTGCAATTGCTATTCGTCTTGGTTTTTTTTTTGGTTTTTTTTACCCTTTTTTTACCCTGTCTTTATGTTTGTATATCAAAAGGGAGTTTTGACTTTTCGCGGGTATTAATCAAAAAAAAGAAACGAAAAATGTGATAGGTCTTCATTGGATGATTCGGGGAAATAAATTATACCATGTGCATTGAATGTATAAGATTTGAGCAAGAGCTTTCTTTTTGTGTTGATCATATCAAGTTATGGAGATACTTGGATGTCTTGTGCTACATGTATGGCATGGGATAGCAACCACTAAGCACTTTATCCAAGATCATCATTACTAGCACCACAACTCGCCACCAAAGCTCTTTTACAGTCTTTATTCGGCCATCTATAATGATAAGCTCCACGTAACAATCTCTGTTCTTTACACCAATTGTCATTCTCCATAACCGCCATAACTAATTATGCCAATTCGAGCTTCTGAATTCTCGCCACCCAATAAACACCAACCAATCGCCCACCTACATGGCATCTCTCATGCTCGTCCCAGCTTTGCTCGTCTCCTCAGCAGCCCTCTTCGTCCTCTCCTGCAACGCAGCTATCTTCTCCGACGCATGGTCCGACTTTGACACACGGTCCGCCCTGACGGCCTCTTCGCTGTCGGAGGCCAGTTCTGGCTTCCAGTGGCCAGAGCCCTTCTTCTGCTTGGCGAGGGAATCCCTCTTGTGCAGTTCCCAGTCGACGTTTGTCTCTTCTTTTCAACACTCGTCAGTAATCATTCATTCCTTCTTCTCTTTTTTTGGTCATGTCTTGCTACATACGGTTTGATGATTCCTTTAGCCCCAGCCTCTTGGTAGCTGAAAAGGCAAAGCCGCGATGGCAAATCGCCGTTTGTCTCGCCGCAGCGACAGCACGGATAGCTCCAGAAACAGCCAGACTTCGGTGATACATGTTGAAGATTTGTGAATTTTAGAAAAGGAATTCAATTGAGTTTGTCAGTTAGACGGATAGATAGATAGGTAAGTAAGTCGATGTGGAAAGGAAAGATGCAGGACTAAAGAATGAAAAGAGAAGGGAAAAGAGAGGAACAGGATCAAAGAAACCCCAAAGCTTAAAAAAAGGAGCACAAGAGCTGCAGTACAATTCCATTTGCAAACGTCATGTCACTGTGCTCTCTCCACCTCACCGAAAAGGTACGGATTGACGCTCATCGACAAAGTAGCTTGAATCGCGGCCAAGTCTGCTTGCAGGGCACATCGCGATTTGTGACGTCACCATTGCAACATGTCTGACGGGGCAGTCTTTGCACATGATAAAACGAAAGAATAAACACATTTTATGCTTATAATCATTGTAAAAGTGAACATTTGATTTAATATGTCGCGGTGCAGTTGCTTGTCCTGGTCAATGGACTCGATATTCATTGTACATAGTTATATCAAGCTGCACGCATCTCCATCTCCACCACAAGGCCAAAATAACTTTTGCCGGAACAAGGTACCCGCATACCACGCATACCTATACCTACTAACATCTACAGACAAAGAGACAATTGACACATCACGCAGAGGAAATCGATCGTTTGTTTAAACATTCGTATATTCTCGTCCTGTAGGCTTTCAAGCCGCGGTATCTAAACCACACATGCGCCATATAAAATTCCCGGATAGCATGGATCCGCTGTTCCAACACACCCAAAATTTCCCATGAAAGTTTGCAACAACACCGAAAGGGGCGCTTCCAAATGTGAATGGAAAAAAAGCCCAGAAATCCCTTTGAAAAACCCGACCCGCAAAACCAGATCATTGTTCATATATAGCTTTCCGTCCTCCCAAGCCACTCCAAAATGCTTCGCAAATAGAAACAAAAATAAAAGAGTTAATAATCAAACATTTGTCTTTTTTCTCAGACGGAGAGAGAATATCCAGTAACACAAGGGGCTCGCGTGTTCATCAGAGCAGCGAAAAGAAGAACCAAACAGGACAGATCCACACGCTGTGTCTCCCAGAGGGGAGGATTGTAACAAGTTTCGAGGAAAATGAGACAAAAAAAGAACAAGCCGCTTTCCCCAGTTCGATTTGCACACTGCGGCGCCGCATCAACTCCCCCAAAGAAAATCGACTCAGACCAACTCCCCGATTGTTTCCCAGTAATAATAATAAAAGGTTGTAAAAAAAAAAAACCGTTTCCAGTATGGTGATGCGCAAACAAAAACCGCTCATCTTCCCAAGAACCCCGCCAGCCCAAGGTATTTCCCGTAAGTGACTAGACAAGAACAGCCGCGCCCCTTCCAACACAATTCATAAGATACTCGCTTCTATATCTTTCTTTTTTTGGTTGTCTTGATGACTTCGTAACCCGTATAACCGCAAGGTAGAAGGCATTTTATAGTGTTTTTAAGCAGGAAGAACAATGCACTTCCAGAGATGGTGAGACGCCGGATAGTCGTTATAAAAACAATGAGAAAACAAATCCCACAACTCCACTGTCGGTTACCGATGCAACACAATTATAGAGAAATGCAAGGAGATTGCCGTGATACAAAGAAGAAGGAAAAAAAAATCAAAAACGCCATGCGTTCCCAGCAGCCTCAAACTCAGTAGGGCGGCATTTTCAAGAGAAACAACAAAAACAGAAAAATGGTATCGATCTTTCTCAAGTCGCGCCGGTAATATCCTCGTAAGAAAATTCTGTCGAAACAAATCGGTGTATGGCAGATTAAGAGTGCTTATACATAGGAATGGGTAGAGGTGTAGATATGTAGAGAGGTGATGAGGATGATTTTGCGTTTTTGTGGAGATAACCTATGACCAGAGTTGAAGGCGACTGCCACCAACCCCGGGTCTATAGGGAGAGAGAGAGAGAGAGAGAGAGAGAGAGAGAGAGGAGATAAAAGAAAAGAAGAGTCAACAGCCTCGAGGAACCCAGCCCGCGAAAAAAGGTGATATGTCACTTTTAGTTTTTGCAAGTTTCGCTTGTGTCCGCCATGACAAAAGAAAAGGATGCTGCGACACAAGACGCAATCTCATTGTCTTTCTTCAATGAGCGCACAGCACGCGACGACAGCAAGTGCGAGGGAGTCGTCTTCACGATATCCGTGACAGCCCCTCCCCAACTAGGGGAGCGCATCAGACGACCCGCCAAGATACTTTACCATCGGCGAATGGACTGCTGAAGTCGGGCAGGCGACAGTGACAGAGGCGGGCTGGGCATGGAGATGCCAGTGGCGGGGTTGACAATGGGGATGGCATTGCGGCCGCGAGTGGCCGAGGGCTGGTGCAGCTTGAAGCTCGAGGGCTGAGACTGGAAGCTGGGCGGGACGAAGGGAGGCGATGAGGAGTTGAGAGAAAAGGCGGGAGCGACGGTCTGAGGCTGCTGCGTGGGCGAAGCTTCGGGAGAGTTGCTGGCAAGCGAGGAGCGCTCAGAGGCAGAGATGGAAACCAACTGTAGGCGCGGCGAGTCAGAGAGGCTGCGCGAAGGGGACGAGGCCACCGATCTTGGAGGGCTACTCACGTCGCTGTCAGTCAGCAGGCCGGGGCAGAACTCGAGGTCGTCCTCGAGATCAAAAGACCGGCCGGCCTCGAAGCGGGTGCGAAAGGCGGACAGGGCCGCCGACTCGTTGAGCTCCTTCATGCTGCGCACGCCGCGGAACTGGCGCTGCGAGTTCTGCGAAACGGTGAGGCGGGGGGTTCTGCGGTTGCGGCCGCCGCTGTGGTGGTTGTGGGAGACTTGGGCGGCGTGCGCAGCATGCGCATTGTATCCGTAGTATGAAGACATGGTTCGGTCTGAGAGTCTATGTTAAGATTCGAAGCAGTGATGGCGGTCCAGCGTGCGAGATGGCCGGATCGTTCTGTGAAATTTGTTGATTGTGTGTGTGTGGAATTGAAGCCTAGTCGCTAAGCAGTAGGGCAGCAACGAATTTTGTAGTAGAAGTAGCGGAATTTTTAGTCTTGCTGGAGCAGCAGGAGAAGAGGATTGATTAAATTAGACAGTTGGGACAAATCAGGATGATGAAGAGAAAGCCGTCGCTGAAAAGGGGAGACACTGTCGTGGCGTGGGTTGTGTATGTATCTAATTTTGGAGAGCAAAAAAAATGTGTGAAGAGTTGGTGGTTCGAGGTGGTAGCAACAGGTACTGTAGAGCGTTGGGGGCGGGTGGTACAAATGGGTGGGAAGCAGGAAAACGCAAAAGAGCAGGAAAGCAGGGCAGAAGCGCTCGGGGGTCTGCGGCGGGCAGCGGCCTTTTTGTTTGGTTGCGAGCCTTTGGGGGACCCTCTCGCTGAAGGCCCCGGCGGCGCAGCCTGTCGAATGAGATTCCGGCGAGCCAGGATACGCCGTCTTCGCCACCGGCTAGCGATTGGGCTGGCGTGCAGCAGCGCTACTAGTGCTGGGTCGTAGCAGTCGAGGCTCCGTACCGGGACTAGGGGCCCCTTGGGGGGGTTCAGGGCGTGTGCGTGGCTGCGTGCACAGTGGGGATTGCCGCCGTCCGCCACGCGGTACTCTGCGCTACAGGGTAGCCGCCGCCCGTACTGTGCTGGTGGCGCACTGTGGCACCATTGGCGAGCAGCCAGCGTCAGCGCGGCATCGAGCGAATGCCAGGGGCTGATTCGATGGGGCCGTGCCGCCAGGTGGCAAACCACACCGTGCATGCGCAACAATGCGCCCACTGCCCTTTCTCCAGCGCTGCGTCGACTACACTGTGCTGATGCCCGGAACCACCTGCAAGCGTCCTGGCGCAGAGACAATCATCAATCGACGATGAAGCCGGACGGACTCGGGCTCTCTCGCTCTCGACTCAGTAATCCTAATCCTTCCCCCCCAGATTATTCTCTTCCCACATACGCACGGACGCCCTGATGCACTGCATGCGCTGGCATATCTCGACATGCTTGCACCAATATTGCAACAAGTGCTGAGACATCGATGCCTGCGTCACGCCTGAGAACGGTGAGCCGTGCTTGTACTACAAACAGCAGCAGCGGAAACAACAACAAATAGACAAAAACCGCGCGTATACCGGTCCTAGTAGATGCCCTGCACAGTGCCCGGGCCAGCGGCCTCTGCACAACAATCATGTCTCGCTCTGTACCGTGATCCTGATCCCCAAGTCCAATACAGTATGCGCAAGTATGCCTTGGTGGTCCTAGACTTTTGCCCCTGCATCATTACCAACCGGGCGCCAGGCCTCCATCGAAAGCCTCCACAGCGCCAAGTGCGCTGGCCGGTACCGCGAGGTCTCGTGGCGGGCTGCGTGGAAGCCAAGTCACTCTGCGTTCGCAACAATGGTACAAGGTGAGATGCCCAAATTTGCTGGCATGGGCCCGGCTGGGATATTGACTTCCACTGTCCACACGGTGGCACTGGGGGGAACAACGGCTCGCCCACTCACACGGTACATGCCCGGGATCTTCCCACCCTTTCGGAGGGTTTGTCACTGTGTGCCCGTCTCTGCACTGTACGGCAGCGGTACACAGTAATGCCATATACATAATTGACAACGCCCTTTGTTGTTGTTGTCACAGGCCCCTCCCCAACGCCCAGTGCGTGGTTTGCGTGGTTATCCCAGCCATTCCAGCTCGCCGACTCCAAGGGATGATCACTTGACTGCTTCGTTTTCGTGCCTAGTGCGTCGTCGGTCCATGCGGGCCTAACGCGATTTCTGTCACCTCTGCTGACCAACTTGGTGCGAATCCCACAAGCGATCTGGTACGAAAAGTGCTGGCGGTACATGCTGGTAGTGCTAATTTCGATCGCCTTTTCTGGCTCCTTCTGCCGTCAGGAACAGTAAGATGAGGGAAGACGAGAGAACCTCGCTGCTTATTTAGGCCCAGTTGCTCCATACAGGAACACTACCGCAACAGTTGGGTGCTGATACTGGCTAATAATACTCGTAATAAAATAGCTGAATAAATGGCCGCCCAGCTTTCGTCAGGCAGAGAGCGGACAGACATGGAGGAGTTCTCTTCATGGGAGCTTGCTTTTAAAATTCGCAATAACATGGGCGGAAATTGAACCTCGCTCTCGGGCTAAGAGTATTTTCCAGTCCGGGGCTGGGGGTTTTGATGAATGCTGGTGTTGATATCCGCCGCCATGACATCAATCGAATTTAAAGAAAACAAAGAAGCGAGACTAGAGGCAATATCCTTCTTCAATGCCATCGGGATGAGGTTGGGTTTTGTTCATTTCGGCCCGCATCTGCATGTACCGCTGCTACCGACATGCCGGCTCCAGTGTCAGCGACAAAGTATCCGGCATCAGCATCAGCTCGCTCCGGCCTTTGTTTTTATTTTATGTTTATTTTTGTCTTTGTTTTATGTGGCTCTTGATTTCGAAAGCGGATGATGCTGCCCTTGATGGCCGTAGAAACATGCATCCCAGCCTTGTGTGTCAGGCGAGACATTGGGTGTTGTATATATCAGCCAGTGCCGGGCAGTACATGGCGTCACTGCCGCTCTTGTGTGTGTGAACAAGTACCTGGTGTATTGCTGTTTTAAAGTTGCATTTGTACTCTTTGTACAATATGTGTGTGCGTGTGTGTGTGTCGCATTTCTGGCTGGCTGGACGAGACTCGACGTCGAAATTGCACCCCCCAGACATCGACACCTTATACGGGGATGCTGCTATAAGAAACGCATTCCGTTTCTCATTCTGCCTCCATACTTGGACTTGTACCTGCGCCAGTTACCGCCAGGGCTAAGATGAAACTTGAAGCAGCCCCCCTGGCAGGGAGTCGACGGGTCCCCTTGGCCTGGCCCTTTTTTTCGGCAGAGCAGTCCAGTCTACAGTCTGCAGCCTATTGACTGACCCGCCGATGCACAATAGATGCTCGCCTCTTCGGCACCGTAATTGAGCGTCTGCCTGCCAAGGCTGTTTTTGCCACAGCGCTGTGGATTGACTTTCCCCCACAGCCACAGCGTCAAGCCATCTTTACAGGTACCATCTCCATACAGGCACCATCTCTCGGACAGTGAAGCCGTCGTCTACCTCTGCTGCTGATGGAGGAGATAACACGGCCCGGCCGCGCACCGGCTCCAACTCTCTTCCGCCAGCTGCACAGCAGCACTAATTTCCACTCACTGCTGAATACAACAAACCCACCCACACCCACACACACTCTTTGCTCCATGAACCCCAAACCTCTCACCACTGCAAGTAATCCGCACAGGGGAGAGGAAAAGGTGGCGGTCTCTAGTAAGCACGTCTCGCGCACTGTGGCGTGGTGCGGTGGTTGGATGTGCGGTCCGAAGTGGAATGACGATGCTAAAAGGGATGCATTTGCTGGACAAAGTTATCATATCAAATGACAGGTTGGGCCAACGCCACCGTCGGCAGCCAGCCGGATTCCTGCTAACTGGCGACAGAGCGTTGTCCAATCTGGTGATGGGTTTCCCTTCATGGTGTTGCAGATCCCACCCACGGCATGTCTATCGTCCAAGCATCTGTCTGCGCCTCCTCCATGATTCTTTGCAGCTTGGGGAAGCTCATTTCATGCGTTGGACAGGCAAGGATACGGCAATACTGATACAGTAGATACAGTACACACACGCAGCATGAGCGGCGCAGACCGAGACCCTCCAGGGGGGATCCTTCCAAGAGAACGAACGATCAGCCCAATGGCACTACATGCTGGTGGCGGACTCAATGCTGCGGAACATGACAAGACCATGGTTGGTCCAAGACAGTCTAAATTCGGGTTTCACAGAGCTGCATTGGATCGATGCAGCTTGTTACACCGCGGCATCGATCTGCAAAGAGCTGCAAAGAGCTGCTTCGCCTCCCCCATGGCTCCCAAGGCTGGTGGTGTCGATGCCGCTACAGCGAGGCTTGGTTCATTTGGCTTAATCTAGTCTGGCCATCGGTTGCCGTCCCAAAGTCATGATTGCAATGCGGGCGTTCGTGGCAGTTGCAGTGCCCGAGAGCTATTCTTGCTCCTCTGCCGTCAGGATCATGCCACGCCTTTGCTGTTTGACCATGCCTTCAGGAGATGCCGTCATCACCGCTACCCAATCGCTTCTCGGTGGCCTGCTTCAGCAAGAAACCACTGGAGCATGCTCGCAGTAGCTCTAGCCAGGTAACGCCATAGCCGCCGGTTTTACAATGTGCAGTGCACGGGGTCCCCGTCTCAGGCCAGTAGCGCGCGGTGCTGCCGCATCGCATCAGCTTGCTTCTGCAAAAGCAAAGAGCAGAGCAAGCTACGGGGCTAAAGTGCTTCGAATAGAACACCGCCATGTCGAGGGCGCTAACAAGAGCAAGCAGCGTCATCCAGCCACAAGCGCCATCGGTTTGTGTGTAGACAGCCACTCCTGAGCCAAGTCCTACTCGTCGCAGTAAACGCCGGGTCGGCTCCGACGTGGCATTGGATGGATGGTGGGCTGGCCTGGACTCTGGTTCGAGCATGGCATCGCCATGTGCGGCAATCGTGATGATACAGTGCAGCAGTACCACCATCGACTACCACAAACAGCACCTCCAGCTGCTGCGTACGAGTACTAGCTTGTCGTTCAGGCACTCGCCGTTGAACTCTCTTTGCTTTGGCACCATCCCTCGCTCGTCTCCCTGCACACACACAAAACAACATACTACCTACTACCGTTACTAGCAGCAGCATGTCTCGGAGCGTTGCCGGATACAGCCCCAACCAGTCAACGTGATGCTTGCGTAGTGGTCTGTAGCAGCCTCAGTAACAGACGCTCAGATCGCCCGCTGTATCCGGCTCGGTTCGCCGCTCGATCGCGTGGCTCTTGCTTGCCTGGCTGTTTGCTTCCGGTAGATGAGATGTCAGCCTGGTTGGCTCTCCCATTTCCGTCCGCTGGGATCGTTCGGTATCTGCACCCCATATTTCGCAGCGTGTCCAACGGACCTTGGTCGTACCTGTGGCATTCCGTGCCTGGACCCTGTTCGATATTGCCAGAAGCAGCGCTATGTACATACTGTACATGTAAGATCGATCGTCAGCTTATCATTAGCCGCAACTGGCCCTTCTCCGGATCCTTCAGGTCAGGTCAGGTACGTATTGGCTCTCGTGGGATGACTTACCCACAATCCCTTGTTCTTCTTTTTCTTCTTTCCGCCTTCTACAAGGGTACGAGCCCGCTCAACGTCCAAGAGAAAAGCCACAAGGTCAGGCAGGATAAAAGCAGCAACATTTCCTAATTACCCCTTGCACGCACCCTGGTTTTCGATCCTGGGCGAAACCCTGTCGGACCCATGAAATAGCGGTGAGACGACAGGGGACAGATACTTGTGAATGTGATAGATGATCTTGATTGGCCCAGGTTTCGTCGATGGACACCGAACTCGAGTTCCTGTTGGCTGCTTGGGGTCTCATTTGGTGGAGAAGCGAGACACGGCGTGGTGGAGTCATCGCCCGTATATGGAGAGAGAGGACTTGAGACTCTGAGAAGTGACCACAGCAGTGACTTGCCAATGGCCATGGACGCTTCCGAGAGTACTTTGCATGCTGCCAACGGCTGGAGGTCAGGTACGTGTTCTGGGTGCTCCATTCCTGGATCCTCTCCTCGAGATACCGCCATCAGGGTTGCCGGTTCTCAGACCTCTTGCGGGGCGCAAAGCCACCTTGGCCGCAGCCACACGGTGCGACGTCGTGCTCTCTTTGCTCCCCAAATGTGGCTTTGTGGCGCCGGGTCTTCCGCTCTCCACGGACACACGGAGAAGCGTTCTCGCTCTATTGCTAACGACCCGAGGCACTCTCGATCCCTGATTCTTGATAGCTGCCGTCCTGGGCGATTGCACCACGGGCTTGCCGGCAGATAAGAGTCTTGTTGAGGTGCTAGTGCGTACAATATGTGAGCCTTATCGGTATGCAGAGGCCCGAAGTGCTAGTCTAGAATCTATAGCTGTCCTCAAAAGGCTCCGATCCAGGCCCATCCACTTGCAGCCCGAGATGCATCATGCCGCCATGTATTAATTGACTCACACAAGGTTCCCTTTTTGTTGCTTTTTTTATAACATTTATCCTCTTCTTCGGCGCTGCCCTTACATGCGGCATACGCAGGGGTTTTTAGTGAAAATGACGTAGTCCTACATGTTTTGGTTTGCAGAAGGCCTCGATAATGCAGATGCGTAGCCTGACTGTTGGCTTTCATCATAGTGCATATGCTGGCCCTATATCGATTGAGGCTGAGTTCTTTTAATTAATTTTTTTTTTTTTAACAGCCAGCTGAACTAAAAATTCCAAACAGCCTTTGTGGTGGCTTTTTTTCCTGAATTGGCTTGCGTCAATATCAAGGAGTCATTTTCAATCATAGAAAACGAAACGTGGCTTAGATGCAAGCAGCCGAGGCAGATCTGGTGTTTTGTTCAACGCACAACTACTAAATTTTCAAGGCAAATAAACTACAGCATATATATGCCCACCTTACATACCTATTAATGATAATAACTCTCATGAACTTTTACGAAGCCTAGATACTGTAGTTATTAGAAGCGCATTACTCGCTTCTGCCGCTTAGACACGGCCGTCCATGTTCACAAAAGAGGAAAACACCCTCGGCATTTTGGCGGGGTGAAGAACGGCCCCTCTCAACGGCCTCGGAGATGGGATTATCCTCGCAACACAGCATAAGAATATGTAGTGAAACTGGCGCTTTTCAATTCTAAACCAAACCCGTCCAGAGAGTTATAGACTCTGAATTTTGCTTTCATCTTCTTGTCTACTCTGGTTTTCACTTCTATTTTTGCATTGTCTCCGAGGATAAATAAATAAATAGAGAAGTAGAGCGGCACAAGGCCATGAGTCTCTACGGGCATCGTTTCCGCCCCGAGCAGCTCTCACGGAAGGGCACCGCCGCTCTCGCAGCAGCGGCCTGCCTGTCTCTCTATCTTCTCGTCCGGCCAACGTTGTCACCGGTTGCAAAGTCCCCCAAGACAAACATCGTCCGGGTCAAGGATCGTGGTGCGGGCGCCGATCCGGAAGACCCCGAAAAGTCTGCCGCGCCGTATCCGCCGGAACTGTTCCCGGGAGGCCGGGACGTCGAGACGGTGTATGGCACGATCAGGGTCTTCGAGTGGGGTCCTGAAGAAGGCGAGAAGGTCCTTCTGGTGCATGGTATCGGCACGCCATGCATTGCCATGGGCGACATGGCGTGGGAGTTGGTGAAGAAGGGATATCGAGTTATGCTTTTTGGTACGTCTTTCTTTATTCTCTGTTTTGATATTGTTTTGTTTTTTGCTCCCACAAAACTTTTGCGTGTGCAGGACTTTATGTATGCCTGTTTTTGTGTTGCACTTTTGGAGAGTTTCAGATGTACAAGCAACGGCCGTTACTTACACTACGCCATACGCAGATCTTTTTGGAAGAGGTTACTCTGATGGCCCTTCCGATACGGCATACGACGAGTGCCTCTACACCACTCAGATTCTCCTCGTGCTGGCATCTTCATCGCTCTCCTGGACAGGCGCTTCTTCCTTCCACCTCGTTGGCTATTCACTAGGCGGTGCTCTCGCCGCAGCCTTTGCAGCATACCACTCGCACATGGTACGCTCTCTCACCGCCGTCTGTCCAGGGGGCCTCGTGCGAAAGTCCCACATCTCTTGGCAGAGCCGCCTCATGTACTCTCACGGCTTACTGCCTGAATGGCTTCTCCGGATGTGGATGCGGTCACGGCTTGAGCCGCAGCATGGGCAGAGTGCGGATGTCCCCGAAGGCGATGAAGGAGATGGCCACTTTGACGATGTGCGGATTGCTGTCGGGAAGAGCTCCGTCAAGGTCGGCGAAGTCATAGGGTGGCAGCTGGAAGCTAACCCGGCGTTTGTTGACACTTATATGAGCACCATCCGCTATTCACCAATCTACGACCAGCATGACAAGATGTGGGCAGTCTTGAGCAAAAAGCTTGCTGCTAATCGGGAGCTTGGCCAAGGACTGCAACGGGTTTGTGTCATTCTGGGAGATAAAGACGTTCTTGTTGTGAAAGACGAGTGGATCGAAGATACCAAGGCAGTGTTGGGTGAGGACGGCGTAGACATCCGTGTGATTCCTGGCAGCCATTCCATTGCCATTTACAAAGGCAAAGAAGTTGCCAACACAGCCATTTCATCGTGGAAAAGCAGCCGACATGGTAATAGCAGGTCTTCCAAGAGCAGTGGAAGTGCAAGCAGCGGCGAGACTCGGTCCAAGAAGAATAGACATAGAAATTAGAATTGGAATTATACCAAAGTAGATGACTAGCGCTTGATTCCGGTTCGATGCTTTGAAAAAATATTTCCGCTCAATCGATGCCACTGTCCGATCCATGTACTTCAAACACGGCAAACGATTCCCAAATACCCAAGACGCCATGAACCCCAGCGCTTTCCATGCCGCTATATTCAAAAATCAAATCCCAAGCGCCTATTTATCGAGATTTCGGGCCTTGACAAAGCGGTTGATTTGCTCCCTGGTAAGCTTATCATTGTATTGTTCGTAACACTCATAAAATGATATAATCTCTTGCGTTGCGTCCACCATGGCGGCAATGTCGACGTCGCTCTCGGCTAGCCAGGCTGCAAAATGCTGCACGCGAGTTATCCTGGCCTCCTGGACCCGTTCCTTGACTTCTGGCGTAGACGGAATTTCGGCAAGGATGCCTCCTTGGCCTGACCGAGCTGAGTGAGCCTGGCTCAGCGCAGCTTGTGCGGCGGCCAAGCCAGCGGCGGCGGCAGAACCTGAGGAGTTTTGCCCCGGAACCGCAGAGTTTGGCCGCAGAACCAAAGCTAGGAGGATTGCTACCAGCGCAACAGTGTGAGGGGAGCAGAGAAAGGGCAAGTCCGTCATGTAGTGATCGTTGATGATGGACTTGGCGAGCTGCACGTCTTCGTCGACCAGGGAGAGTTCGCCGCGCAGAGCCAGAAGGCTTCGGTAGGGTTGGTGCACAATGAGTTGGGAGCTCATCTCACTAATAAGGAAGAATTCGCACTCTCCAATCTTGGATGTGTCCAGCCCTATGAAATCTTGCCAGAGCTGCCTGGCCTCTGTCACTATTAGCCGGATATGTTGCGGTGACTCTTCCATCTTGCAGGCCAGGTATATCGCGGTCGTAATGACTAGGTAGGGGTTCGTGCGGCGGATTTCGACTCGAGTGTAGAAGCGCTTCAGGTAGACCTGCGCCGTGGCCATGGCCTGCTGGCGGATGGTGAGGCGCTTCCCCAGCCTCAGCAACTCTTTTGAGACGGAGGGTCAGCTGGAAACGACAACATCAAGGGGTGATACGGGCGACTCACGTTGGTTGAAATAAATGGCCAAGTGCCTCGGCTGTGGGAGAGGAAACATGCGCACGAGCTCGGTGTTATCCTCCTCCAACTTCTGTCGCATCGAGGCGAGCTCATCTTTGGTAAATAGCCAATATCGCTTCTGTGTCGACTCCCAGTAGTTGGCGGACATGGCTGTGGAGCAGGAGGCCGCGAAGGCGCCTCTCCCTCCGACAGCGAGATAAGACGCGTATCTCTATTAAAGCAGCGTGTAACGACTGACTCGGATTTGGATAAGTGATGATTGCTGGGTCGAAAGGAAGGGTGTCATAATACTGTATGTAATACTGCAGTATTTCCTACCCAAGGCCATCGTCGGGCCAATCTACGCTCGGACGGGTGAGGCTGCGGGGCGATAAGATCTGCCTTATCCTTATCAAATCAACCCCCCCTTAATTGCCCCGAACCAAACAGCTGCGATTTATTACGTAGTGGTCGCTAAACCCCCCATAAGACAGCACTACCAAGGCTAATCCTCCCCTAAAACAGCCCGTTAACCCGCGGCCTCCAATCCTGCTACTCCCGAGCTACGACGTCAGTTGCAGTCCCCATTTCTCAATTGGCATCGCCCGCCAGATCGCAAACTTCTAGACCTCTACGATGCGGTTGAGATAGCACCGAAACGACACAAGACGACGTGCCTGCAGAATTCTTCAACCCATAGCGGCATCCCAATTGCCGCTTCGACGTCGCCTTCGAGAAATGCCAGAGCCATGACACAGTCTAGGCCAGCTACCGAGGTGGAGAAAGGGCTTCATGAGCCGCAAATCCAGCATCATGATCGCGTTGAGGGTCTTTGGGCTCGGCTGGAGCCCAGCGCCAGCGGAGAGCTGGATCTCAAAGGCCTGAAGAAGGGCTTTAAAAAGATGGACCATCGTAAGAACCTTTCTTTCTGTCTCTTTTGCGCCTTTGCGCATCCTACCCCACAATGACTATGCGGATGTTGACTTTTTCTCTCTCTTGCAAACAGCGCTGAAGAATGCGGATGCGATGCTGAAACAGATCATAAACGAGGTGGATACCAACGGCGACGGAAAGATTCAGTATCAAGGTACATATCAATTGTTCTTGGCGTGCGCAGGCCGCCTTATACACAGCTACAGCTAGCTACAGCTACTGACTCGGAGCTTTTTTTCTTTGACTTGCTAGAGTTTCGAGATTTTGTGCGGCAAGCGGAGCGCCAACTCTTCGACCTATTCAAATCCATCGACCGCGACGGCAACGGGAAGCTGGACAAGTCAGAGCTCCAAACGGCATTCAAGGCTGCGGGGTTGACAGTGTCGAACCGAAAGCTCGATGATTTTTTCAGCGACATGGACGTGAACAATGATGGATACGTTAGCTTTGACGAATGGCGGTAAGTGAAGCATAAAGCACTTGTTCTGATTCACAGACCGTATCTTTGTTTTTGCTATGACATAGATGGGGGCCGTTTATTGGTCTTGGGTGGATCGCTGTCAGGCGCACGATCCCAAGGGGTCATGTGCCTCGGTCTTGAGCTGGGGACACGGGCACGCTGAACACCACAAGACCGATCACCAACAAACGCCCTGTTTGTGCCTTCTGATATATATGCCTCATGAAAAATGGCCCCGAATGGCGAAAAAGCGACCACCAGCTGACCGAGTTACCCCAGGAAATTCCTGCTCTTCATGCCGGGGAACCAGGATGAGTCCCATCTCCATGCCGTCCTGTCCTTTTATAACTCGGTGGTTAATGTCACGCCTGAGGGAGACTCCCTTGTGAGCGGGGAAACATTGGAAGGCTTAGGTAGGGCCGGTTCTTCTAGCTCTTTTCTTAATATCCTCTTCGGCTCTCTCCTACGAGTGGCCTTTCCTTCGTCCTATCCGAGGACGCCCCCAGAGCTTCCATTACCTCCTCCACCGTCTCCTCCGCAAGCCGCTGGGATAGTAGACCCGGAGCTCCAAGTGCCGCTACAACATGCAAGAGGAAATTTTGTTGACGCGACGGCGCATGCGTCTGCTATCGAGATTTCAGAAGTCGAGCAGGACCCGTCAGGGGCAGATGATGCCATTACACAGACCGACGGCGATGGCATCTCAGTCGAGCACCGTGAAGAGTCCTCTACCGGAGCTTTACCGACAAAAAGAAAGAAATTTAGACTGACAGACTTTGCTCCCCATCCAGGTTACTTCCTCGCGGGTGCCATCGCCGGTGGAGTGTCGCGGACAGCCACTGCTCCTCTTGACCGATTGAAGGTGTATTTGCTTGTCAACACCAACGTTGGTACCGAGACGGCGATAGGGGCTCTGAAGCAGGGCCGCATCATTGATGCCCTGAGAAACGCAGCGAGGCCTTTTAGCGATGCCATGAAAGACCTGTATCGATCTGGCGGAGTCCGCAGCTTTTTCGCTGGTAAGCACTTTGCTACTCACAATGCTTATGAGCAGTGAATGTCTTTTGCATGATTAGGCTAACCAATGGCCACTTAAAAAACAACAGGCAATGGATTGAATGTTATAAAGATCATGCCGGAGACGGCCATCAAGTTCGGATCATATGAAGCAGCCAAACGAGTGCTGGCAAATTTTGAGGGCCATGGAGATGCCAGAAATATTAACTCGTATTCAAAATTTGTTGCCGGCGGCTTGGCTGGAATGATTGCCCAGTACGTAGGAGCTGATGACCCTAAGCGACCTGTTGGCGCTATAATTTTACCATACTTTTTGCTGACCATGCCTTTCAAAACAGGTTCTGTGTCTATCCCCTTGATACTCTCAAATTCCGACTTCAGTGCGAAACTGTCAAAGATGGCCTGACTGGGAGAGCCCTCGTTCGACAGACGGCCAAGAAAATGTACGCAGATGGCGGTCTGCGAGCCTGCTATCGGGGTGTCGCCATGGGATTGATTGGCATGTTCCCATACAGTGCCATCGACATGGGAACATTTGAATTTCTCAAGAAGACTTACCGCATCCGCTATGCCAAATATGCGGGATGCCACGAAGATGATGCCGAACCTGGCAATATCGCCACGGGAATTATCGGCGCAACATCCGGAGCCTTTGGCGCATCAGTTGTCTATCCGCTGAACGTGGTTCGAACCCGATTACAGACGCAAGGCACAGTGATGCACCCTCAAACATACACGGGAATCTGGGACGTTACGCAAAAGACGATCCAGCATGAAGGATTCCGCGGACTCTACAAGGGCCTGACGCCGAACCTTCTCAAAGTTGCCCCGGCGTTGAGTATAACGTGGGTGGTGTACGAAAACGCAAAACGCATTCTCGCACTGCACTGATTGGTGAAAATCGGAGTAGCTGCAATATCACGGAGCTGGTAAGAGGCATAGAGGAAAGGATATGATGATGATACCACACACGCATCTATTTTACTGCATTAGCATTGTCAATCTCATTTGTCGGGTATAATGGTTGGTTGGTTAGTTGGCAGCGAGCTTCATTCGCATTTGGAAGGCCTTTTTTTTTTTTTTTGGTGACTGTTTAAGCTGGGACCTATGTAGTAGAAAGAAGGACGGACGGCCGGTTCTAGACAGATCATGAGGCGGCATTGATCGTGGCCACGTATCTATTTGAGGGCTTGGATGCGATGGACCAAAGAAAGGAAACAAAAAACATTATTTCATTTATACGCTGATTTCGGTGGAGAAGATGAATTAGAGCTGGAGGGTAGAAGAAAAGAACCCTTTGATCCAAGAGGACGGATGTTGAGACACGAGAGAGTGCCTTCCATCTAGCTACCATTTTATAGACTCTGTAAACTGAGAAAATTCAATCTTGAGACTCAACACCACAAACCGAAAATATTGCAGTGAAATTGAGTGGGAGGCGAGGATGAAGAAAGGAAAGAGGCGCAGAAATGGGCACATTGCCGATATGGGAGGTCATGCTTCGGGCTCGGTACCCGGAAAAGTGGAGACGAAGAGCTCCGTGACCGGTGGCAAAGGCCGGGGGAGGATTTCATTGGAGCCGGGGCTGATTTTGCCTTTTTCTTGATGCAGAACCATCGGACAGCAGGGATGGATGGTTGCATTTGAGCTAGAGGAAAAGAAACAGGTCGTAATGCTAGTCTAAAGCTACATAATATGACTCTACATCCAGTGGCGAATGGAAGGGCGCGTAGAATGGCCATCGTTATCGCCATGAGCGACAAGAATGACGAACGCCCTATCATCGCTTGCTGGGTTACGTGCCTGATTACGCCAGCCGGCAGGTCATTTCCCGGGGGGGTACTGTACCTAGCAAAGAGAGATAGAGATGGAGAGAGGAAAAAGACAAAGCAGCACGTGTGCGGCACTCCCGGCCCGTAGCGAGCTTATGGCGCCGTAGGTTAATGAGGAGAAACTGGGTGGTTTGGACCTAGCCCGATCCTTTGGGGGGGGGACTTTTGCAAGGGCACTAGCGGGTTGGTTTGGTTGACATGGATTATTGGCGGTTGGTAATAACACCTGGACCTTTTTTGATTCTAACAGAGATTTCGTCTTTTACCTTTGGTCTTCCTGAAGATTGGAGAGATGCCGGTTTTTGGTACGAGTTGAAAGGAAAAAGAAGGATTTGCCCCCCTCTCAATTGGACCACGAATTGTTACCTGTCACAATTGGTAACCCGTCTGTAATTCTCTTTATACTACTACACTAAACCCACTCGCTTTCATCGTATCATTTAGCGCACGCCGGATAGAGCGAGTGGAGGTGTGGAGAGCCGCGGAGAGGAGGAGGAGAAGAGGAAGCTCCCCCAAACGGCTGTCCAGAACACAACCTGCACATTACCAGGTGTCGACGGACAAGCTGACTGCCCAGCCGCGGTGGCAACAGGTAGCAGCTAGGTAGCGAGGGGGTAGACCTGAGCCGCGAATTTCTGGGCGGTTGGCCTATCAATGCAGTCAAATCGCGGTGCTTGGCATCCGTTTTCTTCCAACACCACCTTTGCTTCCTCTCTCTCTCCCTCTCTCTCCTCTCTTCGCCATCTCTTCTTCTCTCCTACTTACTCGTTCCCCATCTAGCCCACCCCGTTTGCAAAGACAAGACTCGCCTGCCTGAAGAGACGCGAGTTCTCTCTCGTCTGGTTGGCTGCGTCCTCTTGCATTGACTTTTGCTAAATTGCTGCATGCTTTAACCCACAAACCGGCTTGTTCCTGGTGTAACCCACTTTGCATTTTTTTTTTTGCGGGCAGTAGCCTCGTCTTAGACGACGAAGACGCTTCGTCAGCTCCTGAAATACTTCTGCAGCCTTTTTTTTGCCTTTTTGTTTTGTGTTTCACTTTTACTTTGCTGCCCGCTTTCCCCATATTGCCAGAACGCCACTGGCCTTGCTTGATTCGAGCCATGCCGGCTCCATACTCGGACAACCTGTACTCGGGGGATGACAACCCCTGGGAGGACGAGCAGCACAACGACAGCAGTGCGCTGTCGCCCGCTGACGGCTACTTCCACGCGTCGTCGTCTGGTCTAGAAGAGGCCGCAACGTCATCATCGCACTACACGGTGCGGCAGTCGTCCAGCGTGCCCTTTGTGCCCAATGTCATGGTGGAGGACCCGACGCTGCACGAGGACCGCGCTGCCGCCAAGGCGCGGGAAGCCGAGGAGGAGAGTCGCATAAATAGTGCTGCTGCCGGCGGCTCGACTCGCTTTGACGACCGCCAGCCGCATCACCAACCTTCAGTGGCCCCGGGCGAGGCTAGCTACTACCAGCCCTCTCACCCTTCCCGCGCTCCTCCACCTCCCTCCCAAGCTGCTGCGTATCCCCAGTTCCAAGCTCATCGTCACTTGGCCTCGTCGTCCTCAGCGTCGTCGTCATCTGCCTCCCCCTCCGGCCATTACCACCGTCGTAGCATTGACGAAGAGGTTTCGTCATTCCAGCCCCCGACTTCTATGGGCCAGCCTTCAAACCAGTATACGGTTCATCGCCAAACCGACGCACCTCCTGCGTACTCTCCTTCAGCCTCGTCACCGCCGCTGTCTTCTAGCTATCAGACATTTACACCTCCACAAGCTGCTGCACAGTCTGAAAACATGGGCGTGCCTGAGGAGAACCAGTCTTTGCTTCCACGACAGCCCGAGTCCATGGGCGGACCGCCTAATGGATCCCAAGAGACATTGTGGCGAAGAATCAAACGGAATACCACTACGAGAAAGAGGGTGCGCACCATCCTTGGTGTACTTGTTATTATATCCATTGTAGCTGCTTTGTTTGGCGGCTCCATCGGCATACGCGACAGCAACAGGGTGAGTGCGCAATACAAACTATTCAAGAAAGCATATATATCTAACAACATTACCATATAGAAGCCTGGAATCATTGACAAGTCACCTGTGAAAGCACCCCCCACTAACAACCCTCCTCCCAACATGGTGTGGCCTCCTAGTAACAACTGCTTGGGCGGGCCCTACAAGGACTCAAAGATCAACGAAGTCGTCACCTTTGGCAGCAGCAAGAAGCTCAGCATTATTCAAACCATTGAGAAGGACGGCAGAAACCGCCGAGGGCCCACGCCAAACGTGTATGGCGAGGTCATCCTGCAGCCTGTTGATACCAAATCATCTGGTCAGATTCAGCTTGAAATCGTCACCAACGACGAGGACCTGCATGTCGACGTCGACTTCGATAAGCGCAATCAACAGTTCAAGGTCACTGTTCCCCGCTGGGTCGACTGGAGAGAGCCCAGCTGGCGGCCTTGCATCCAGATCCGAATCACCGTCTCTGTCCCTCGTGAAGCTCAGCTCGAATCGTTTCACGTTGAGACTGTTCACCTCAATGTCGCGATCAAAGATGGTTTTGTTCTTAGCTCTGTTAGCGATGCTCAGATCAAGACTATTTCAGGAGACGTGGTTACTGGCCGCTTGTCGTCGGGCGACGTGGCACCGTACACCTTGGCCTCGCGGAGCATCATCATTGATACTGTCAGCGGCGATGTGATCGGCTGGTTCCCTCTATACGACCTCCTCAAGATCCACAGTGTTTCTGGCGATATCAAGACGGATCTTACTGCAAAGCCATCACAGGATAAGAAGCCTGAACAAGCCGTGCTCAATGTCGAGTCTGTTTCCGGAGACATCAAGTTAATTGAGACTTTGCTCAGCAACAAGCGCGATGACGAATTCCCTCCGCGAGATTATGTCGTTGGAGTGTCCTCATCTTCTGGCGACATTACCGCTGAGCTGGCCTTTACATCAAAAGCCAAGATTGAGACCATTTCTGGGGACCAAAGGCTGAAGCTGCTGCCTCTCTTTGGATCCAGCTCGGCGCAGCCTATCCTTTCCACCGACACAAAGAGTGGACAGACTACGTTGACGCTGCTTGAGCCATTGTGGAAGGAGGGTGCAGCTGGGTACTACGACCCTGTGACACCACCGGCTCCCAAGGATAAGAACTCAAAGTTGGATAACTATGACGAGCCTTGGATCATTATCCACCCCGAAGAACAGCTGGCCAAGCTTCCAGACATGGGAATCAAGTCCAATTTGAACGCCAACGGTGGAGGCGACGGACTGACTCGCCTCAAGTCTCACCACGCATCCATCAGCGGTGATTTTAGGCTCAACTACCCTGCTTCTTGGAAAGGAAGCTTTGTTTTGACGACTCTTTCTGGCGGGCAGGATATCCGAGGTGATGATCTGCACTTTAAGCGATCTGGAGGCATCATTAAGCGCATTGAGGGAACCAAGGGGGATGGCAGTGGCAAGTCGGATCTAACCATCGATTCCATGTCTGGCCGCGAGGAGCTGGCATTTGGAAATGCTTAAGCGATGAATTAGCAATTTCTTTTCTTTTCTTTTTGCAATTATGATGATGAAGAGTTTTATTTTGGGATGATACCATGACAAGATGTTAACAGAGATGGAGAAGAAGAAAGAAAGATGTTGGTGGATGTGGAGAAATGCTCGAGAAACTAGGTAGTTAATTCATATTGGGACACGAAAGGGTGGTAACATGGTCAGAGACGTATACGGCGATTATTTTTTTTTAAACAGAAGAAGAGCGAGCACAGACGAATTAATGGACTTTATTTTTATTTTTCTTATGAAACAGGAATGAATATGCGGCAAGTATTGCGACGCTCTTTAGTCAATTGGTGCATATTATTATTTGCAAGTGCGATGTTTTTAGACAACGTCCCCGGTTTTCTCTCCCTCGCTGTTTAAAGTGAAGATTGACTTGAATCATTCTTTCCATATTAGCAAAATACAATATGACAAGATATTTTATTATTATAAAAGGAATAAGCTATAAATACTGATTGAGAATGAGAACGAATACGAATATGCATTTATATATATAAAAAAAAAGGGAAAGCAATGCCTCAAACAGCATCAAAATTTACCTGATGCCTTTTATATGTACTAATCGTGCGCTCTCGTGTATCGTGTATCGTGTATCAGGATCCGGCAAGAAAACAGGGAAGAATAACGTATTAAATGCCCCCAAAAGACAGAAAAGGCCACGCAAAGAAACCACAGCTGCCTCAACAATAAAAAAGAATTTCTCATTTTTCTGAACTAGACAAACGACAAGTAAGGGTATCGGTTGAAAAATATAACAAGAGAAAGAAAAAAAAAAAAACAAGCAAAATTAACCATCGTTCCAAAAACAAAAAAGGTATTCAAACTTAGAAGAAAAGAAGAAAAAAGAGCCAACCCCCGTTTCATATAGTCCAGTTCAGATCGGTGTGTATTTCGTTCCCAAGATTTGTTTCTTTCCATCAAAATATTCGTATAGCGTGATATTATCATCATCATTTTCATCTCATCTCATCTCATTATGTTTTCTTCTCCCGCTTTTTCATTCTTCTTACGCTAATATGTGAATTGTAGACTCACACAAATGCCATATTATGCCGCCTTATGCTGTATCATATATGTCAAAATCAAGCCATTTCGTCTGAGCGATTTGTCTCTCTCTGGCTCGTATCATTATATACTCCTCTCATCTGTCATCAAGAAAAAAAAAGGGAAAAGGAAAAGAAATCATTCATCTACCGACCAGGGCAGGTCTCTATTGCCGACTTCAGTGCACGTCAAGTACCCAATGCTGTCAGCCACCCGGCTTGAGCCGCTCAAGTCCAGCTCGAGGCCACTGTTCATAAGAGGCCGGACCACGGATCGGGCCATGGCCTTGAGCTCGTCCATGCGCTTCTCGAAGCGTCGCAGGTTCTCCCGGCTGTAGAACTCGGGCGTCAGTTTGAGAAACTTCTTGCATTCATCATGACCCAAAAACGTGTCGGGATTTTCGGACCCGAGAGTGCGGTACGCTCTTCCGACAGATGTCAGCGGCGGGGCCGGCGGAGGAGGAGGAGGTGGATCGGCGGGGCGATTCTCTCGAGACCCGGGACGGTGCCGATACTCGGGCGGTGGCTGAGGCGTGGTGTTGTCGGCGATCCATTGGCGAAAGAGGCTCGTGGCTAGCCAGTCGAGGTAGCCGTTGTTGGGGGTGACGCGCTCGCCCCTGGATGTGTTGAGGTTGAGGCGGAACAGGCGGCCCTCGACACGGCTGACAGTCTCCTCCAGCTCGTCCACCTTGTCCTCGATGATGTCCAGCACAATGTCGGGCATGGTGGCGCGAAGGCTGCGCTCGCCGGCGGGCCACTGGCCAACGACGTGGATGAGGGCCTCCTGGAAGATGACTTTGCTGCGTGCGAGATAGCCGAGACGAAGGTAGGAAATGGGGTATTTTGCAATCTGCTTCCATAGACGTGACTGGAACTGCAGCAGGTGGTGGTCCACGCGGGGGCCGATGACTGCCAGGGCATCGTATTGGTCTGCCAGAGTCAAGAGGCTCTTGCACTGCACGTAGGCATCGGCAACGTTGATGCTGTCCAGCACCGGCGGGTAGTTGTAAAAGGTGCGGAACAGGTTGTCGTAATCGCGCAGTAGATCTTCGTCGGCCTGCGAAAGCGTCTGGGGCTGGGCGCCGAGGCTCATGACAGATCGTGAGAAGTCGCGCTTGGATGAGTGCGAGTAGCTGCTGCTCTTGTGATGAGATGAGCGCGAGGACTTGGGCGCCCCAAAGAGAGACGCCGTTGCCATCGGCCGGGGATCCTCTCTCGGCTCGTCTCGTTGCACCAGCATGGGAATGTCATTCGGCCCCGAGCCGGAATCCAGTTCGTATCGCCATTTTTTCCTCGGCGCCGCATTCTCAGAGTCTGTTCCCTCCCCGCCGTCCTCACCGATCCGAGACAGCTCGTGACCGCTAGGAAGCAGCGGCTGCGCCCGCGACCACTCAACCGACGTGCTCGCCTCGAAGAAGCCACTGCATCGCGTCAGAGTGTGTCGGTGCAGCAGATATCGGTTTTCGACAGAGCCTGCGCGGATCAGGATTTCGACGTCGCCGCTGTGGGAGAAGACGGGGAATTCATTCTGCGGCAGATACGAGCTGGCGGCTCCGACTGTTGAGCGATTGTAGCGCTTGCTGCGAGCCGACGGGCGAGAGACCAGGGACGAGGTGCCGCGGATTGCGAGGGATGGCGCTGGATCGGGTTGGGAGACCATGAGGATGAGATGGCGTTGGCGACACGGCGAGATGAGACGAGGATGCGAGATCCGGCTCTGGAGGAGTTTATTTTTGCCTCTGTTTATTCTTGGGGCCCGGCAGCTTCTCTCCCAGCTGTGGACTGCATCAGCTAGCAAAAAGCGTTAAAGCCAACCGGCCCTGGTTCTGCAAAAGGTGGTGGTTGGAGTGGGGGAAATCCAAGTTTTTC
Source organism: Trichoderma hamatum GD12 (assembly GCA_000331835.2). Classification (NCBI taxonomy): domain Eukaryota; kingdom Fungi; phylum Ascomycota; class Sordariomycetes; order Hypocreales; family Hypocreaceae; genus Trichoderma; species Trichoderma hamatum. The sequence continues at coordinate 154,007 of KQ479133.1, forward strand.
TTGTCGCAACGGCAGCTGAGTCTCTAGCGAACCCTGCGCGAGAACATGGCAAGACGCGAAGGAGAGAGAGACAGAATCAGATCAGCAAAGAGAGAAGAGAGGAAGAGAGAGAGAGAGAAAAGCGCTGATCGCCGTCCAAGTCTGTCGTATCGTGTCGTGTCGTGTGCGTGCATGCAGCTGAAGGCAGACTTGGTGGGCCAGTCGCCAGTCACTGTTTCGCCAACTGCTGCAGTTAGCCTCGCCATGCAAGACGCCCGCTAAACCGAAAAGCCGGACGCCTGTAGCTCCAAGCTCGGGTGGCAACAGCGCGGCAAATCAGAGGCGGCAGCGGTGGCCACCCCTGAAGACGGCCCTGTAGAGGGTCTGAAATGCCGCTGTTTGATCCACTGGGGCCACTTTGGTGGTTGCCTCGATATCTTGAGGTTCCATGTATGTAGGTTCATCTACAGTAGGTAAGGCAGGCACTTGCGACATTTATCAGGTGCCTACTATAATTAGTACCGGTGGCATCATCGCTGCATGCAAAAGATGGAAACAAGAGAAGAGGAAGAAAAAAAAAGAAGAAAAAAGAGAGGTGAGACAGGGATGCCGCTGTTGACCAGCCCTTGTCCGGTAGTTGGGTTTGGTTTGGGAGGCAGCTCAGAGCTTGTTTCCAGTTGGCAGAGCTAGAGCATCTCCAGACCTGCTTTGCATGACCCCTGCAGCGGGTGTGAAATCTTTTCACATGCACGGGGATGGATGGATATGCGGAGATACTTTTTATCACCTCGAGAGACGTACCTGACAGCTCGTCCACGGCTTATCAACGCCGGTCCTTGTGATGGCAGCGCATGACCTATCATGACCTATTATGACCTCTTATCGTCTGCTCAGCGCCACACATGTGCCGGCAAAACGGCGGGCAATTCTGCCGACGAATCTGTACGCTGTGACTGCAGCATTACCACTGAGGCTGCAAGGTACTCGGTACATGTGCCTGCAGCAATTGGCTCTAGCTGAGCTTTTCACTTCGAGCTCGCCTCCCACCAATCAGAAAATATCACATCCTGGTTTGCTTCACTGCATCTTCATCCTTCACCTTTCCCCGTACACCACCTACATGGACTTCCCCTGATCGTGCTATTGCAGCAGCACATGGTGGAATGAGCACGCCGACGCCGGCTTTTCATCATGGCTCCAGTCCCATCTCAGTGCACGAGTTCCGGGATGCTGTGCTGGCAACATGCCAGCCACGATTTCCTACGGCATACTACGCCCGGCCACAGCGCATAGGCAAGTATTTGCAGATGCCATTTCCTATATATATAGATATATCATGGCTAACCTCCGGTGTTTACTATAGCCCTGGCCATCAGCGGAGGAGTAGATTCCATGGCAATGGCATTTCTCTTCTCTTCTCTTCTCAAGGTATACAAGGGCATCAAGATTGCTGATAACCCTGCTGAGAGTGCCTTTGGCATCGTTGTTGATCACAAGCTACGAGAAGAGAGCTCCCAGGAAGCTTCTCGTGTGATGCAGGAGCTGAAGAGAATTGGTCTCAAGTCCGTCATCAAGCCATTGAATTGGAGAGAGCAGAGATGGAATGGCATCGAACCAACTGCTTTACCCAATGTTGAGAGCCTTGCACGCACGATGCGATACCAGGCTCTAGGCTCTACTTGTAGATACCTTCAGGTTCCAAGCCTCTTTTTTGCTCACCATCGGGACGACCAGTATGAGACTGTTCTGATGCGGCTGCTCGCGGGCCACGGGTACAGAGGCTTACAAGGCATCCGTGAAGCCAACGCCATTCCAGAGTGCTATGAATTGCATCATGTCTACAAGAGCGGTCTGCTGGACGATCAAATGCAAAAATTCCCTTTCCTAAGTTTCAGACCGCCAGCGCGCGAAATGAAGCGGCTGCGCTTTATTCTGAAAGATGATAAAAAGGCAGAGTCATGGGATCAAATCAAGTCGTACTTCAACTTGGACGACGCATCCACACGTTTCCCTGGACATCTATCGCGAGACTTCGATCCCAGTATACCGTACTTGACTCCTCTGCAGAGCGAGGATGGGGGCGTCATGATATATCGACCGCTTCTTGAGTTTGACAAGAGCAGGCTCATTGCAACCTGTGAGGCCAATGGCATCCGCTGGTTCGAAGATCGCACCAACACAGACCCAACTCTCACAACCCGCAATGCTATCCGAAAACTTACACAAGTTCACACACTGCCCAAGGCTCTGCAGAAGCCATCTGTTCTGTCACTTGCTCATCGGTCGAGACAGAAGGTTCAGCTGGAAGAAGCTGAAGCCCACAGACTACTGATTCGCGAAAACGTCATCAAAGATTTTGACCCCAATGCAGGTACTTTACTGATTGATGTATCTACTCTTTGGCGTGAGAAGTTGCGTAACACCAGGAGCCCGTCCGCTCGGAATAGAGAAGAAGCACGCAAAGAAGCACGCAAACGCTCTCGCAGACTGATAGCCACCATAGCGGTCCGCAAACTCATTGATTTCGTAACCCCGGAGCTCCATTTACCACCCCTAGCCAACCTGGACAACGCCGTAGACCGACTCTTCCCGCATTTATCAGAAACGACCGATGAAACGCTGATGACAGAGCCAAAGGCCTTTTCGATAGCAGGTGTACTGTTTGAGCCCGTGTTCAAAACGAACTCATTAACGTGGCTCTTGTCCAGGGCACCATATTCCTCAAAACAACCGTTACCAGAGCGAAAACTCCCAGGCTACTTAAATTATAGAGCCGGTGCTCTGAGATTGGACGCTGATAGCGATCAGCCAAGTCGGCACCGCCACTGGCGCGGGTGGAAAACAGCCAAACTATGGGACGGACGCTTCTGGATACGAGTGAGCGCCTGCATCGCAGCAAAATTTCACGTGCTTCCTTTTCTTCCCTCTTCTGCGAAGCCGTTTCGAATGGCCCTACCTCCAAAGGAGCGTTCAAACTTGGAGAAAGTTCTTAAGCACTATGCGCCGAGAAAAGTGCGGTATTCGCTACCTGCTCTGTACAGTGTTGAGGAGACAAGTGACGGCCAAGATTTCAAGCAAATAATGACACTGCTGGCACTGCCGACTTTGGGAATCCACGTGCCGGGCCTTGAGAGATGGGTCAAATATGAGGCAAGGTACAAGAATATCGACATTACCTTGCTCGGATCTACCAAGAAAAGCCAACGGAATAAAGCGTCGCTATTGAGATCTACCCGTACCTTGGCCAAGAAACAAACTACGGTACTGCGGAGCCAAGGAATACGGAGGGGCGGCCAAGCCAGAAAACCCCATGGTGTATGGGAGGATTTAACGAGCCTATGAGAGGCGTCATTACTATTCGTCTCTGCGACGAAACGCAAGGCCTAGTCTCTCCCAAGTTGAAACGCCAATGCATCCTAAAACAGACTAAAGATTTCTCCAGACATAGGACTTCCTGCAGTCATACCCTTGGCCACCCCCGTTTTACCCGATATTCAGTGCCCTTTGATTCGCGAGATCCCGCTGGAACCATGGAATTCTGTAGTCATCGTCAACTGAATAACTGGAGGACTACATGGCTCTGCTCCCTTGCCTCTGCATAGATAGGTATCTGATTAGCCTTGGTTGATGAATGGATGAAACTCGAGGGCCAATCTCGGCGTCGCCAAACAGCCCACTGCGGGTTCAATACACTTGTAGAAGACCATCTGACAAATATATGCATCCGTGACGAATATTGCGGATGAGCGCGTGTGCCGTCAGCAGCCGTCAGATAAGGAGTGAGTCGATGAGTCTTGAGTTCAGCTTCACGGTGTACTGCGTATAAGTGCTCTGCCACCCACTTAAAAGGGAGGATTTCTGCTGCACAGCCCGCTTACCTACGCATACCATGACTACAGCATATATATATTTATACGTATCTCTTACATCCGCACTTTTGCTTGCACTTACACCCAAGTAGAGCCCCGTCCTATACTTAAATTCTCGGATACCTGGGAAATGGCATTTGCTTATGAGGGAGTATCGCTAGCTACCTAAATATTTGATGTGATCCATTTAGTACCGTTGGGCGATGGTGTGTTGGTACCTGATGCCGCGTATAAAATGGCTATAAACTCTTGGTGCCACGATTCTTTTAAGACTTGAAGGCGAAAACACGAGTCATAGCACCCATGTTTCGCCACAGAGGCAGCCTATGGAAATATTGGCAATATTTGAAAACGAAACAAAAAAAGGTGATCATATAAGAGGATATTTAGTATATCTCCCCGAAAAAACATTCATCCGAGCCCCAGGCTGCCGCTGCCTATAATATCCGGGCAAACGCCCCCGGAAAGTACAGCCGTGAAACAGATAACAGTCCATCATTTTCATTCCCACAAACAAATATTCCATTAACCCAGAATTTAGAAACCCGAACATAAACTTGAACCTTCAATCGCCGCGACCGAGACCAGAGCTTGTTTTTGCAGCCACCAGAGCATCGAAGAAAAGAGTGCCAGCTCTCTCTTTCTTGAACAAAAACCAAAGCCAACCTGTCACGATCCAAACATTTCCCATAATGACATAACATAAAAAAGAATTCAAGCCAAAATAACACCAAGGTATGTCTGTTGCACCCATGAAAATACATCAAGGAGGAGGAGAAGGAGGAGGAGGAGGAGGAAGAGGACAAGGAGGATAGGGGAGAGGCATGAATAGGAAATAACATGAATGAAGTAGGGGTGATCTTTCAAGATGACATTTCTGCTCCGACATGCAGCCGCAGCCCGAACCATCAAGAGACGTTACCAAAGGCAACCATGATTGGTATCTTGTCAGATGACCATCATAATACAAGTCTCTCGATGCAATTGTGCCATCCACGCCATCTCATCAGAGCACAGGCTCTAGACGACATCTGTCATGGGGGACACGATATTGAAGAAGCCGATGACAACCCGGCCTCTCCAGCAACGACTACTTCATCACGAAGATTGGCGATGATGACGAACCAATTGCCGGTATTCACGCCCGCGACGGTACTTCACCTCGACAACCATTTCCTGATCACACGCACACGGAGCAGGCTCTTCAGAGTTTATGCCGCCCTTTGGCTGGGGAGCTTCGTGCCAGTCCTTATAAATTCGAAAATTCCTTTCTGAGACCAAGCCAATATCTCGGAGATGATCCAGAAAGTGAAAGTCTGGGCGAATCTCGGAGGTTGTCGCACCGTGGCTATAGTGGTCGGCAATGTGATGCATTCGGGCTCTATAATTGTGTTCTCGCCCTTCCGCTGTCTCATCTGCGGCGTGGAAGACAGCGTCATCACAAAACCAGCAGATGCAGTCACTAGGCAGCCTCCATATGAGATGTTGGCCGCAAATGTGTTGCACCCAGCCATCGATGTTATTTAGGTCGAACGTCTCTTCGCAGTCGTCATACCCGTAAAACTCACACGGGAGCTGTGGCCTATGCATAGCTATGTTAGTACCGATGGTCCAAGGTGAGAAATGCTACGCAACGGAAAGATATACCCTGGTGGGACTGACGACATGGAAGACGATGACCCGTCCGAGTCAAAGACGGAAGAGCACACGGAGGAGCACACGGAGGAGCGCCGAGTTTCACCACTTGCGGAAGACGGAGCGTGTGGTTTTCTGCATGGATCGATGTGAATAGGTTCGGAGCTTCCTGTTGCCATGTGCCTGGTTCTCCTCCGATAAAGGTCGCTCAGAAAGCCGTAAATGTCTTCAGGCTGGAACACCGTTGAAGGCCTCTGCTCTTCACGTGGTGGCGTCACCATGCTGAAAGGACGCTGCCCGATCAGTGTAGCCTGGGCTGTCAGACTACCCCGGAACCGCTTCTTTGGAGGTCCAACAAGCGACTGGGAAGCTCCCTGCCCAACAGCCTTGTGCGCTCGAGCACTCAAACGACAGCAGTGACGAACCTTGATCGGGAGCTCTCAAAAAATACGTCTTACAAACTGAGTGGACGCTTGAAGCTACGCGGCTTGTGCAAGGAGCAGCCCAATCGACGACGTGCGCTAAGGTACTCTGACACGGCAACAGCTGGGGCTTTTCGCTCTTGTGCAAGAGGAAGCAGAAATGCAGGTTGAGAAATGACAAAGGATATATTTTTTTTCTCCCTGTGGAGAGTGAGTGGCAGCGCAAGTGGAAATGGAAAGCGCTTGCTGGGTCGTCGTGGGGTGGTTAACGATGATGACGGCGGACTCTCCGTGGACGCTCTGCGTGCTCACTGCGTCTGTCGTTCTCCACCTGGGTCGGTCTTGCGATAGTACCAAAATATTGAAGAGTACTCGGATCAGCAACCAGCAGAGCTAGGAAGCTGGATTTGGAATTTTTTTTTTTTGCCCAGGCGGTGTCTGCCATCCATCACGGATATTGGAACGACACGTACTGCCACATGTCATTTGATGCAGGATGCATATCGGCAAGGGAATCCTCACAGTTCACACGAATTATGTCTCGTCTGCTAGATAAAGGTGCAACAAAGAGTAAAGCCGGGACAACCCGCCAAGCCGGCTATTTTGTCTGAACAGTTGTTATTATGTCCAATGAGAGGTCGAAATGTCAAAATATTAACGAATGATGTGGCTGACTCTCACCGACAATGACCATTGTTACGAGCTTCATTACGATAAAAGCATGCCGAATCTTGTGTGGCACGTACGGTGGCCATGTAGCACCCCGCTGCGAGGGCCGTTGCATCAAGGCCGCGGGCTTGCTCAGCGCTCTACCTCGTCATTCCCGAGAATACTGGTTGCTATGAGCTACCCTGCCAGGGAGCAAAATCGAAGGAAAACAGCGAACAGCGAACAGCTCTAACCGCCATATTTTGCGGCTCTGGGACCTGCGGGGTTCCCCGCCGATATGAAAGCATTAATGGGCAGAGATGCTCATACCGAGCGGACCTGGGCGATCGGCTCTGTTTTGGACTAGCTATCGGAACTCGATACCTTTTCTTCACTACAATTTAGTTGGCTTACCGCAGCTAACGAGCTTCCCTTGCTGCGATGAGAGCAAGCAGCGAGCTCTGTTGTGCGGTACAGCCTGTTGGACTGTTTCTTCTTCCGTACAGCCGTATGCCCATTGAGATTGGTCCGGTGCCAGCGTCTACCGCTCAGGTATTGACACGAATCATCCCTCTGCACATCTCGGCACAACACACAGACACACAGACACACATACACATACACAACACAGCCTATTCTCGACTCTTGCCTGTGAATCGTTCATGCCCAAATCCCAAGTCCCAAGATTTAGTTCCTATAGACTCGATGCAATGCCTGCTGTATGACGCCGTTTCAAGTCGGATGACTTGATTCCTACCTGCCTCTTCTGCTTCCCGTGATCATTGCGATATTAATCATGGTGTTTGGGTGGCAAAAGGAGAAAAGAAAGAGTGAAATTGGGAACAGAAAAGCCAAGGGACAGGGGGTCCGGCGAGCCAAAAGCGTTGACCCATTTTTTTATAGTGCTGGTTACATCGTCAACTCAGCTGCTCGCATTGCTCCATTGCAGGCAGACCTGGGGACCTTTGCCTACCTATCTAGTTGACGGCGAGAGCTCAAATTGGGATGTCGGCTGCACCTTTTGACTCTGGGGGTGGCGCATTCCAGCACAGAAAAGGTGTTGGGGGGGCCGTATCGGGCATCAACACATGCAAAAGGCACTGTACGGGCAGAGAGAGGCCTTGAGCCTTGAGCCTTGAGCCATGAGCAGCACCGCCGTACAGTATGGCCGTGACGGCTGGTGGATTCAAGTGAACGGTGGCGCCCGGGGTAGGCGGCCCGTTTCCCGTTGCCTAGTTGCTGGACCCGCTTGGGGCTTCTCGTACGGGAACGACGTAATGTTGCAGAATTGAGTTATACTACTCTTTGATCCTTTGGCTTTGGCGCTCTTTATCATGATGTCTTTTGCGCCGAGATGGTGAAATATAATCAGCGTGTGAGTGGGCTGTGCTTGTAGGAATCACAAAACTGCCAGTACTAGCGGATTTCTTTATCTACTTTGCAATTTTTTTTGGTCACCGCGGTGGGAATATCATGTCATGTCTGTCTATTCTTCTGGACTACACAGGACCCTCGCTTTGACAATGACGTTGCGGTACTGCATGTGTCCCCCGTTTTCGTCCCCGTGCTTGATCACACCGGGGAAAACGACGCAGTTAATTTCCCGGCTAGCTAGGTTCTCCTCGTCCTCCTCCCCGCCAATGTCTTCCATGGTATCTGGTTCAAAAAGGACTTGCTGATGAGGTAAGATAGAGGGCATATAGACCCGCAACCGGGCCTTTTGCACGACAAGTAGGCGTGCTAGCTCGACGGAGTTTTTAACTAGTACCCGGAGGGCGGAGTCTCGGGCAGTTGAAGGTGAGGTCGAGGTCGAAGTTGAAGTTGGGGGCATCGAAGCCGATGCTGAAGGCGGAGAGGATGTGATGATGCTGTCGAGGAGCTGGGTGATGCGAGATATGACAGCCTCGGCAAATGTATCAGTGTTGTCGTGGAGGTGGTGTGCCTCGCGGCGGAGGAGAGCTAAAGTGGATGAGCGCCACTGGTTGACTGGATCGGTCGAGGCTGTTTGGTCCCCTTTGGAGTTAGTTGGATTTTTCCCCCAGATTATATATTACAGAAGGGCGAAGCAGGAACCACAAAAGAGAAAAAAGAAAAAAGAAAAAAAAGAAAGAGAGGGAGACAAACAGCAAAGAGAAGTCAGTAGTTGCTCCATCTGTTGAAAGTGCTGGGTAGCTTCTTCTGAGAGGCCCACGTAGTAGGCGTTGAAGACCATTTCAACGAGGATACTCGAAACGATGGACTGTAATAGGTGGACTTTTGACGTATGTATCAGCTCTTCGTACATGGGCACGAGTTGGCTGAGTTCCGTAAGCGTAGCCTCGGTGGCCTTGGATAAATCTGCTTTTCGTATTCCATCTCGTCAGCCTAGATGTTCGCTCTGACAATACGAGCTTCTAGGCTCGTTATAATTTAGCTTGCAGCTCACCTAGTTTTGCTTTTCTGAAGTTGGTAATGACCCAATTCTGCAACCCGTTCCCCAACTTGGTCATCCCGTCACCAAACACTTCATCGCTTGTCTGGTCGTCCGTTCTTGTGCTCGTGCTCACAAAGTCCTTTAGCCCTCTGACCTGGCCCCTAAGTCTTCTAATCTCATCGTCCTTTTCCTGCAGCTCTCGCCGCAGGACTTCGACTCCTTGCCGCAGCTCTTCCCTCTCCCCCTCACGCACATCAACTTCGGCCCGCAGCAGCCTCAGCTCTGTATCTGTGCGCAGGTACTGCTGGTTCAGCGCGCTGTGTTTGCCCTGCCAAAAGGTCGCGGTTTCGCTCTCTGTCTGGCTCAGCCTGTCCAATTCTTGATGGAACTCTCTTTCCATAATCCCCATTTCATTCTCTAGATAGGCGATGCGCTCGTCTTTCTCGCGGAGGAGGCTTGTTGAGGCTGAATCTGATTGTTGCTGCTGACGGCGAAGCTGCTGCTTCGAGATTGGGCTGCCGCCACTATTGGTGTTGGTGGAAACGCCGTGTGGACTTGACCCTCTGGCCGTGCCGGAAGAGCTGTTCGATTTATCTCGAGCCTTCTCTTTGCGTTTCCGATCCAGGATCGGGCTTCCATTATGGGAATCGTCTCCGCCTGTTGAGCTCGTGCTCACCATGGCTGCGCGAGGTGGCATCAAGGGCATGGTGTCGGAATTGTTGCTGCCGCTGCCATTCCCTGCGCTTGCTGCTGCTCCGCCTATCGTATGCGTGCTGTGGCGGCTTGTATGTGTTGCTTGTCCAGTTCGCCAAGCTGGGCCGTTGCTGCTGCTGCGACTGCCACCGCGGCGCTTATCAGATTGATTCATTTCTTCTTGTTGTGTCGCGCGCCGTATCGGGTCGAGGTCAGTTTGTCTGATTTGCGAAAGTCGCTGTGGTGATGCCGAAGAGTAAGACTGTATGACACTGGTTCGGCATGATGGCTGATGCGTCAAGCAGGCCACTCTGGCAGCTTTGGTTTGTGCCCTTTTGTAGGCGAGAGCCTCCCCTGATTGCCACTATCTCGGGCGAAGATAATTAAAAAGCAAAAAGGGGAGAAGATGCTGGTTTGGCGGCTGCCTAAAGGTCAGTTGCGAGTTATGGATCTGGATATAAACACTTGGACGTCCCCTTGACAGGGAGCTGCCGCAAATCTGCCGACGGATCTTGGGAGGGGCTTGGACCAACGCTAAGAGCTGCTATTGTTCCAGACAGCGCGGGGCATCATCGATGAGCTTCACTCTTGTGTCGCAGCGCTAGAACAGCTAGAAACACCAAGCTTTGTGAAACAGATGCGTTTAATAAAGAGCGGTCGTTTTCAGAACGAATTGTACCTTTCTTCTTTATTCTATTTTTAATAATGATTCGTACTCAATCGCACGTTGATTTGAATCGTGCAATTTGGGCGTCTTTTGCTCGTCACTTGACAGCATCCTGCAGGATCGCATCTGCATTGTAAAAGTCGACAACTGATAAAATGAGGACGGATAGTGCTTCATAGATTATACAGAGCGAAAGTGTTATCGGACCTATGTAGAATCTGTACACTTATAACTGAGCATCTTCTCACACAGACAAGCAGTTGCATGAGCAATACTCGACCGAATCGTTGAATACAGCTGCAGCTTCTTGCAGAATCGCTGCGTATACGATCCTATTGGCCCATGTTTAAGGATGCATGATTCTATTGACATGTGCCATTTACTGTTGAGATGCGTCTCGAGCTAAATCAAGATTCAAACTCGATATCAGCTTCGACTTCGTATGCAGCATCGTCTGTCCCTTGAATTGGCTTCGCGCCCATTCTACACAGAGCAACCCGAGTGATGGGCATATTTTCGGCCCATACGTAGTCGTCGTACCGACTTAACACATCTCTTGCGTCAATTGTTAGCTTCTCTCGCCTTTTCCCTCTTGCTCCGCTACTAGCACCACTATTCTTGACATATATGGTATTGATAATAGTAGCATGAAGCAGTAACGGGCGATTTTCATCAATCATTAGTCCACTGTCTTGAAAGGGCCTTTGTAGCTGCTTGCAGAAATCGTATAGAATGCCTGCAGGGTCTGACGGAGGTGCGTATAAGACAGTCGCCTTTGCTGCTGGCTGCATTGAGTGCAATCCTTGAATTGTGAGAGAAAGGCCGTCGTTTGGCTGTGACAACTGGCTGACATCGATATCACCGCCCGAGAGTGCCAGGGCAGCAGCAGACGTCCTATTAGACTTGGCCAATCTTGACTCTGCAAGTATTTCTTTCAACTTTAGGCCCCTAAGTATTTCTACTGCTTTTCCAATGCCGTCCTTGTTCAGGGACATGACCCCGAGTGTTAGATGTAGCGTTCCCAAAGGCCGGACCGCGTCCTTGGGCAAGCCGAAGCTCATTGCGCTGGTCACATCAGCTCGAAATGATGAAAGAGCATTGGCCAGCTGCATCCCAGCGAGGGGTATGCAGAGGAAATGTGTAGGAGCAGCCTTTGGAGGCATACTTGCACCAATCAGCCTAATATGAGAGGGTGTGTGGCTATAGGATATCTGCGAGAGACGATTGGTAAGAAGCTGTCAAATATGATAACTGGGGTAAATGTGATGAATCAACAAGGCAATCTGAGAATGTAAGAAAAGATACAAATTGAGACACGGCATGTCGGGCCAGAGCAGCGGCGTAATCCCCCTTATCGGATACAGTCTATAGGTACAATACCATCAGTGAGCAGCATCACGTCAGCATCACACCCGGCATCCAAAGCAAGGCGGCTCCAGCCAGCAGAAGCCAGCAAATAGCAATCTGCCGTGTGTAATATGAAGAAACAAGAGCACAAATTGCCGTCCCAATTAGAGTAACCTTGGTGGGCAAGCGCTCTTGTACAACACACTGTGGTGCAAGTAAGCGCATGCCGAGGCCATAAATTGATGCCACGATAACCTCCAAGTCACTGGACTTGATTCCGTGGCTTAGACGCAGAGTGCATGGATTGCAGAAGACGGGATTTTCAAAGGGAGAATCTTCAAGCAAGGGGTGAAGCAGTGTGCTGTAGAAAGTGCATGGCAAGAACATGGCCGGGATGGGGACATGTGCCGTGGCAATTGAAGGTGTTGAGAGCCTTTCGTCGTGATTCGAGCTTGAAGAGAAAGACAGATGCTTCCTGTCCTCGAGATGCCAGTGCAAAGGTAGAGATCGAGATGCCTTACGTACCGTTAAAGACCTGTAGGTTGATGAAAAGGAAGAGAAGAGATGAGATGCCCATCGGATGCCTGAAGCTGGTAGATGAATTGGAGGCAGCCACGTGCATCTCAGTCCTGCCGATATTAGCCACAGATCTGCGCCAGATCGCGCCAAGCTTCATTGGGATGGCGTCGCCCACTACGTAATTTGCAAGCCCTCGGCTCAAGAGCTGCAGATGAGCGTCGCTTAGAGAGGGAGTTTGGAACAAATAACAGATAACAGAGGAGATGGGAAGAGCATTTGCTTGGCATGCAGATCGTCCTGGAATTAACTCTTAAATCTGTTGGTATCTCTTCTACGCTGCCCCTCCCTGTACAGACGACTTCTTCATGTGTAACCAACTTTTTGAGCTCCCCAAAAAAAACATGTTGCTGCCATGAACCTAACATTGCGCTTGTAAAGACAGCCGTGCGCGTTCCCTATATCCTGCCAAGTTTCAAGCGCCAGCCCGCGGACAGCAAAATCCAAGTTGCGTTGGTCGCGTTGCTTGCTGCTGCCATCATGCATAAAGTGATGATGTAAGTAAAAATGAGTCGTGGGTGTAGATGATTTGAAGAGGAAAAAAAAGACATGGGTGAAAAGAGAGCGAGAAAGCGGGTAGGATGAGGAGCAAAAAAACGCCATGATTTGCATCATTCCACTCCTCCGTGGATATACAGCAGCCAGGAACCTAAATGGCTCCTACTGTAGAGCTAGCGCGCCTGAGTGCTTCTGCTGAGCATCGCAGAAGCAAGGCGTGTAGCCATCAGGGGGTTTAGTTGTCATCACCGATCTTTGGCAATGACGAATTAAGCGCCCTCCTCTTCATCATCTTCTGCGTAGAAACTCCTGAGTCCTTTCTCGACCTTTTCGTAGTCGGCCTTGACAGTTGTGAGGGCTGATTTTATTTGCTCCAGGCATACCTTGACGTCTTTTTCCGGAGAGCCATCGAGGTTTTCTTGCTTGCCGTATCTCTGAATCTTTTCACATCCATCTCGAACCTTGACCAAACCCAGCGTCGCGGATGAGCCTTTAAGGAAATGCCCGAGTTCTGATAGTTTTTCGAGTTCTTCTGCTTCCCTATGTGAATTGAAGAAGAAATGAGTCAGTAAACGTGAGGAGACGAAAGAGAGAGGAGTAGCAGAGGGTAGTGGTGCAGATGTAAGCGAGGACACAAAGTATTGCACCCCGTCTTATGATAGCAAACGGGAAGGAAATGAGGCCAGAAGCCGGTAAAGGTATAGAGTATCCGAGAATGTAGCACGACGAGTCGTAGGAACAACATACAGGGCTAGGTCCATGGATTCAAAGGTCTCCTCAGCTTGGTCAAAGAACCCAAACACAATGGACGAGCTGAACTCGTTGTCACCAGGCTCGTCCATCTCGAGAATCTGCTTGAATGTCGTCAGGTCGATGGTATCGCCGAAGATGGCTTCGAGCTCCTAGATAGCCGGTAGTGTTAGTTTGTGTAAGGCTCGCAGAGGTGCAGGGAGACCAACTTTGTCATCGGGGAGCGCTGCCATTGTGAAAGATGTGTCAAGGTCAGGGGCGAAATCTGCGCTTTTCTCGGTCGCCGAGTAGAGAAGATGGCCACGATGGAGGGGTTGCGGTTTAGTTGAGAGTGGGGGAGGGCCAAAGAGCGTCCGCGGGACGGATTTAATAGTTTGACGAATGCGACCCACAAGCAGTGAGAAGGAGACCCAAATGAGGATCTACGGGTGAATAGGGTCGGCTAGAGGAGAGGTATCAGGCTGCAAGAAAAAGGACGGTCAGCTATATGCGAAGAGAAAAAAAAAAGAAAGGGAAAAGAGCAAAAGGAGGGAAATAACACTGGAGGTGTTTAGAACGACAGGGGGCGTGGACAAGCTTTGCGTTCTTGGTGCATAAGAAGCTGCGTGCGAGAGGGGAGCAGTGAGGAGGGGTCCCGGTAGTAGGTAGTAGGTAGCAGGTGGCAGGTTGCAGGCAGTAGCAGCTTGACGACATGAATGGCCGCAGTGCCGAGATCTGGGGATCGTGAAACAGAGCGGGCGAGGATTGACTCACTAATCGGGCTCTGTCTGCGGCAGTGAACGAGGGCCTTGCTTTTGTCGGGAGGGAGAGGAGCGAGGATCGTCAAAGAACGCGCGAGAGCGTTGCGGATGTTGAGGTAAGAGATGCGTCTAAAAAGCATCGCGGAGAGGGGCACAAGAAGAGCGAAGGAGCTCTGCGAAGGTACCGGCACCCTTGTATCGGGTACAAGGCCGACCATGTAAGCAGGCTGTAATCGTCAACTTTACAGGCTGGGCCTAGGCCGCACAGGCGGTACCATGACTAGCGGGTAGCGCTGCAAGCTCCGCGACACTGCCTGGCATGAACTGGCGCTGCAGTATTACTACATGCTACCTTACCGAAACAAACACTTTGGGAAGCGCTACGACAGGACTAGTAGGTCCTCGGATCGACGATGCGATTTACATACAAGCTTCATGTTGCCGTATTATATCAGCAGCTGCATCCGGGTTCCTTTCCCAGGGTTCATTTTACTCTCCGCTAGCTGTGCAATCAGCAACAAGTAAACAAGCAAGCAGTAGCAGCAGCAGCAGCAGCAGAAAATGGACACGGCAACGGCCGTTGTGCATGGTACAATAAGCTCGTACCCTACCCATCGTGGGTAAACTGCACGGGGTAGCCAAAACGTTCATTTTCCGGACGCCTCTTAGGCAAAACTTGGTGTATGTATGCCAGCATGTAATTTACTCGGGAGGGGGTGAAAACTCTTCCAGGTTCTTGTTCGTTTTCGTCTTCTCCTTTTCTCCCCTGGTGTTTTTCTTTTCAATACACCCGCCATGACAAGCAACAAGACATATACCCAAAGCAGAAGATGGAGGCGTTTCTGATTGGACGCTCGCCATTCCTTTGTTGTCTCTTCTCTCCTACGCAATGCTCCAAGGACAGGACAGGACCGTGGTGATAGAGAAGCGCGTTGATCTGTAGCGTGTCTGCTAAGAGCTGCGTACAGTACATGGTAGCTGAGGGCGTGGTAACCCGGTTGAGATTTTTAAGCTGATGCATGGCGTGTGCCGCCAAAGACGTCAGTGGGGTGAGGGGCACTGACGTCTTTGTCACAGCGGGCCGCATAGTGGAGATGCAAAGCCTGAAGATTGGTTGGCGGGTGGGCGCCGTGGCTGATGCAGTGCACAAGGGAGTGCGTGCCCCGTATTTTTGGTGTTTTTGTACCTGTACCACCACCGAATGCTACCACAGAAGGTGGTATAGAGCATGCAAAACACCATGAACAAGGCATGCTGGGTGAGCAAGCAAAAGGGGCTCCGTTGGTTTCGCATGAATTCGATGGATGCCGCTGCGGGAAGCAAGGGCGTGATACGCTCTATACTTTTCCTTGCCCTTCCAAGTGCAGGGGGAGATAAGTCCCATGGGCTGTTTGTGGCGCCGTCATCGCATCACAGTCGTCCATCGAGAAAATCCCCGCCGATGGAGCCAACAGAGTATGCTACACAAGCGTGTACAGTACCTGCAACTTCCAAGCTGCTAGCAGATTTCTGAACCAGTTCTTAGCAGCAGTGGGCGGACGTGGAAAAAATGGCGCGACGCCATGTTCTCTGCTCCCAAGAGGCATCTAGACCTAAGAGCTTCGGCCTGATAGAGGAGCTAATACCTGCGCTGTCGCCGCCTAGCTCGATTCACGACTCAAACAGGCAACGGGGAGAACAGTCCGTATGCTGGCGGAGAGTCAAATCCCCACTAACGCCTGGTGTCGAGCTTCCTGCTCTCTGGCGATACTCTCTGGAGAAGGTATGGAGTCCAAGTTGCTTACTTGCATGGAGTCTTGATGTTGGCCGTATAAGTGCTGGTAGTAGTGGTACTTGAGCGGTGCTCCAAGTGCATTCACGTTATATATAGTAACATTGAACGTAAAACCTCACATCAAATACCTAGTAGGTAGGTAGACGCTGAGGCCGGGGTCCCGCGTGCAAACCCAGGTACAGGCATGCTTGATCCTTCTCGACCCGCCCACGGTTTGCTTTTTAGAGCAAGTCGTCTTCTTCCCTAAAACCAATTCGACGCACAAGTTCTCCGGTGCAGGGGAGGGAAACCGGAGAGCCGAACCAGGAGGGGAGAAATGGACGGACTTCAAGACATGGAGGGTGGGCAGGGCCGCTGCATGGAGTGGAGGGAAGAAGGGGGTGAGGGGTCGCAAGAAGCAGGGAATGTATGGATCAAAGCCATACAAAAAGAAAAGAAAATAGAGAAAGAGAAGCAGACCGGTCAGAAGCCGTGAGGTGTGGTAGGGTGGCTTTGTTGCTGCCGGAATGAGGCATCCCACATCCCACCACTCTGTCAGATAAGAGAGAGAAGCAGTGAGAGAAGAGGGGAGAAGAGAGAGGCACCATCCTTGCACCTGAATGCTCATGCTCTTGTTAAGCAAATCGCCATCTGATGGCATCTTGGCTGATGCCATCGTAGCATCTCTTAGCAACTCGCGCGCGATGCTTCAGTGCAAGTCGAGATCGTGGAGTAGCACCTAGGTACGTAGTAGCTGTACTTGGCCCGCAGAGACGGGAGCCAGCTGCGTTGAGCCTCCTGCGCCGCGCCTGCAAATAAATGGCTTTCCGAGCTGATGGCGCCTATTACGTCTATGGCTGCAGGGGATCCGTCGGAGTGGGAGGCGGTTACATCATTTTTGCAGGGCTACTCCCACCTGACAAAGGCCTTTGCGGTTCTAGACTCTGTGAGCAGCGCATAACCTCGCTCTTTTGGGTACTTTGTAATACCGCAGGGGAGGCGGAACGGCGTTGCAAAAAAAAGGTGGCGAGATGCCAGGAGGTGCTTTAGTACTGCCGCTTTCTTTATTTTGCTTTTTATTTTGATTAATTTTTTTCTGCAGAGGTGTGACTTATTAGAGCCCGTTTGCCCAACCACTGTCGACGCCTCATTTCACCTACAAGGGCACTTACAGAGTGTACATATAAGTACTGCACCAGTACGTGTATGTAGGTACCTAGGTAGGTAGATACGGCACTGAACATCCACAGGTGGCAGAACATCAGCACCATATCCATATTGTTTTGTAAGCTGGAGTGAAAATCATCCCACAAGGCCTGGTTCTGCTCGTTAGGAAATGTCATGATGAATAAGTGCCTGTATTGGTGTTTTTACCTACTAGTAGGTAGGTTCATGTACCTCAGCGCCAACCACCTTTCGGCGGAGCTTGGGCTGCTTCTCATCGACCTATAATGCGTGTTAATCAGGTCCCTCGAGTCTCTTTCTGGAGACTTCGGGGCATCCAGCACATACCATGAACGCTGAGGTCTTTCTCCTGTGCCTTATTTAGTCCTCATTAATAATAGTGGAAGAGAGAGACTAGCCTCATGTACTGCTAGGTACCTGTCCTCCAGGTCTCTACCGTCGAGCATTGCCTTACCTAGTAGCGGGGCTCGTGACTACCACTACAAGCCTTGGGCTGGCAAGGAGCCTCCTGCTAAACCTCCGACGTCCATCAAGATTCCAGCCCAGGACGGAGTACAGCCGACGTTCTCCTCGAGCAGGAGTTCCCAGGAGGTAGCACAGGCAGCTGAGCCGATGCGACGGAGCACTAATAATATGGAGTACATGCAAAGCTGCAAGAGCGAAACCCCCTTATCATCCTGGCTGGCTGGGGGGAAGAGAGCAAGAGTCTAGTCCAACCCAGCCCCGAGAATCCGAAGATCCACGCAGTCTCACGCAACAGCCCACAGTTTGCGCCCAAGAGAAAAAGCACTAGGCCCTACGAGGCCCTTGACGGGAGCACTACGAGTAGCTGCTGCTAGTAGGTATTACACTAACCATCGTCAGAACCGCATGAACGCATGAGGACAAAAAAGAGCTTGGTCGTGAACATTCATTTCACCAAAGTCTGGAGGAAACGATGGTATGAGCTATTAGATACCTCCTGGAGCCAGCCAGGCCAAGTTCACTGTGGCGTCGTCAACGGATCACACAACTCCTCCACAACTCTTTATTGAATATCCTTCAAGGCAGAACCCGGCTTGGCATGCCGTTTGTTTCTGTCCATCTCCGAGCCCAGTGATGTTCTAGACTTTCAGTTTTGCGTCTCTTCTTCTCAACAGGGCGATGATCTGCAGCCCCCGACACCTCCCTTCTGGCCCAGCAAGCGCGGCCAAAGTAGCATCCATGGCTTAGCGACTCAGTTGATCATCCTGCATAGTCCCTATCAAGAGAGAGGAGAGAGCAGCAAACTCGGATTTTACGTTGGGAACGCCCGCGGGGCAAATCAGCACAAGCGTAACGGCAGTTAATAAGACCAACAACCAACAATGGGATTGGCTCGCAAGCAGCAGAGTGGTAGTAGGATCAACAGCAGCTGACTTGATATGGTTGGGCCGGGCTGTCTCGGCGAACAAAGCGAATAATTACCATGGAATCGTCTGGAATCCATTTACCGAGGATACGCCAAACGCATGATCACTCAAAAACCGTCTAGGCATCAATCGGCTGACAGCTTTGGTACGCGGCCAGGACCGAGATGCGGCTGAAAATCCTTTGAGGAGAGGGGAAGGGAGCCAGTCTGGTGAGAAAGTATGTCAATAGACTGCTGTTCATTGAGCTATGGACAGTTGAAAAGGCTGATGACGGTGAAGCTGGTACTATCGATGTGCAAGGAGTCAACTATTCAAGAACCACGTAGTCTCTTAATATCTTCTGCTCCAAAATGCGCAGTAACACGAACTCGACATTAAACCATCTCAGATGTTGGAACACGAAGAAGACGTAGAGCATCGCTTTTTGCTGCCGTATTCGGCTCATCGAATTCGCGCGCAAGGCCATGACTAGGATGGTATACATGCGTGGCTCAGCGGACTCAGATTCCTGCCACAAGTCCTTTACACTGTCGTTATTATCAAGGCATCTACTTGGGCATGCTTTCTAAATCCAAAGTATTTTGATTGCTGAGCATCGTAACGCTTGTGCGTGGACTTGGAACCGCTTAGCAGCAAGATGCCTTGCAACAGCCTGACCGCTGATCATATTACCCACTATAACATCGCAACTTTAAACCTTAACCAGGATCATCAAGCTTCAGATGGGATGATTCTTGCTATTCCAGGCAAAAATCAATGTAATAGACTCGAAAGACAAACACAGTCGCATTCCGCTTTGTCGTTTAATTCATGAGTGAAGGTCGTAGCGGTGTCCAGGAACATTTTTCAGAAGCGGATGAGCTGACGAGACAGAGCAATTTCAACTCCACTTTCCCTCAGCCGGAATAACAGGAAGAAGAGATTGGTATTAATTTTACTCTAAATTTGGTTTCAAACTACGGATATGACTTTCCTTGTTAGATTTGATTACCTTGAGTGAACGAACTATTGGTCTCAAAGCTGATCAACCAGCAGCCGTTTCACCGCTTTCGTTCAGCAACTTCAGCATGCGCTGAGCAGCTTCTGACAAGTCGATACTCTCTTCATCTTCAACCTCGATATCGGCTAGCTGTATCAGCTCAGGCTCTAATTTGTTCCACGCCCTCAAGGGCACATTTTGCTCTACAAAAATAAGGAGATGAAACAGCCACTCTGGGTCATTTCTATTTTCGAGAATAACTTTCTTGATCGGATCAATTGTCAACTCAGGAAAACGAGCAAGCTGCTTCTCGCAGGTTAGGTAAGGCGGCCAGTTGACGTCGGCAAGCCAGCCGAGCAGCTCCTCCACAAAAGGCTTCATCTGCTCTGCCGTGTGTACCCTTTCTGAAAGGCTTCGATCTCCCATATAATCGTGTTTGTGCTGCGGCGCCCAGGCCAGATCCGGATTGTCGATGAATTTGATTACATCTCTTGCTCGGTCTGCCAAAGAGGGCACTGAAACTCCCTCGGGACTGGGTGTGCTGTCGGCAGAAGCCAACGTCTCCAAGGCAGGTCTGTAAAGCCTCATGGTGTCGAGAGGGAGGTGACTGACGATTTCGTCAAGAGCTCCGCAGACAACGAAAAAATCAAATTTTGTCTTGATGGGCTTAGACAAGGTAGAGGAGATGCTGCAGACGACTGACGGGTCGGCTGCGCGCTTGATGACCTCCTGCTGGGCGCCTGGAATGGACATGTCGCCGCTATCAGGCCGAGCAGCAGCTTCTGGTACTGCGACGTCGCTCATTGCTGCAGCCTTGTATATTGCGGTGTTGATTGTGTTGATCCAATGAAGAGCAACGCCGTCCAGGGATTCCTTCTCAATGGCTTCGCCGAGGGCGTCTTTGCTCCACCCTGCGCCTCTAGCTGTCGACTTTAAGCTTCTGCCGCAGTCCTTTCGGTCTTGACAGTGTTAATGCATGGTATGCGTGCGGGGAACGTGAATTCCACTGCTACTCACGACTGCTGCTGCTGCTGCTGCTGCATACAGGTATGCTGCTACATGTACTATTGTTTATGCCGAGGAGACTGTGCCTGGCTGCCGGGTAATCCGTGATAGCGCCGCAGGTACATGTAATCGTCGGGCGCAGCTTCGGTATACATGCGCCGAAGCCGGATTTCACCACGTTAGATAAAGCACCAGGCCATGCGCCGGCTCTAGAAATACACCTGCTCATCTCACCGGCGAGGATGTGGACCTCGTTTCAATAGCAAAGCATAGCATAGCATAGCATAGCATTTGCAGCCAGCCAGCCAGCCTTGTTTGTTTTGCTTCGCTCTAGATTTCCCCCGCTGACAGCACAGCATTACACGTCAACTCTCAAGCTGCTAAAGCACCTCGTCTGATTCGGCTCTCGCAGGTGGACCTCGACATGCTGATAATGCAATTAGGCCAGTGTACGGAGTACAGCCTCAGCGCTTCCAGCGATCAGTGTGGCTGGCCGCTTCAGGGCCCCGAGGCGATCTCATCTTATGGATCACCTTTTTTCCCGCTTCGAGGCCTAACCCAACGCAGGCGCTACGGTTGATCTCCCGATCGTAGAATCCTGCAAAAACCATCCAAAATGTCTGTCCTGGAATCCAGCGCGCAGGCGCATCCTCAGCCCGTCATCTGGAGGAGCACCGCCGACGACGACTCGACGCTGCTGGACGACCTGGATCATGAGCCCAAGGTGCTCAAGTGGTACGGCGACTGGGATGAGTGGCGGCGCGATATTCAGCCCTATATCGACGTCTTTATATGGCGGTACATGTGGTCGGACAAGGCCTCGGACGATCTGCCTCCCTGCCCAATCCCGCCGCAGGTCCAGCAGTTTAACCCTCACGCGAGAGATGTTTCGGAGCTCACCAAGGACGAATTTGACGTCTACCATGGCCAGAACAAGATTTACTACTCCAAGAAGCAAGAGTACGACCGCCGGAATGAGATGCTCGACAAGACAAAGGCGCTTATTCTGCGCACCATCGTCCCGGTCAAGGCAGAGGCGCTGGACGAAAAGCTCTCACTGCGTGAGTGGATGATGATTCTCAGAGCCACGACGGCCCCGACATATCGCCAGCGGATTGAGATGGAGAGGGTTCACTACAACAACGTGCTGGAGCGGTTCGACCTGGAGGGCGGCGAGGCGGACTGGGCTCATGAGTGGTACAGCGCAGTAACCAGATGCCACAAGCTGAACTTCCCAGAGACGCACTGCGGCACTTGGCTGCGAGACGTGGCTGACTGCATCCTGCCGTACTCGCCGGGTTTGTTTGAGAAGTTTATGCTGGGGGCCGATAAGCTGGATCTGGCTGCCATGGAGTGGAGGACCAAGGCAGAGGACGCTATTGATTTCAAAAAGACGCATAAATGCAGCAGCAGCAGCAGTTCCAACAGCAGCAACAGACAACGACGGGAAGAGCCCCAATCTGATCACCACGATGCACCTCCTGCTTGCGTGCAACCGCAGCCTTTCCGGGACGACAAGGAAGTGGTAGAACTAGCCGCTGCCACGCCAGCCGAAGAGGACCGGATATGGACGTTTCTAGAAGTATACCGAGAGATTCGCGACCTCGATTTCACTGGTTCCGAAGCAGACGTGGCACTCGACGACGGAGCCTCTTGGAAGGCCGACGACTCTCCCATGTGCCCGGCCTGCAACCTCAAGGGCCACGAGCTGCGGCACTGCTGGTACGCGTTTGAGGACCGGCGGCCAAAGGGCGTGATGCTGAGTCGGTCTCGCCTGCGACGGGTGGAAAAGGCCATCCGGACGGACAAGAACCTGGAGCAGAGGGTGGAAGACATCTATACGGCGTTTACGGGAGGGCGGTTTTATCAGCGACAGCTCATGCTAGGCTCGACGCAGTCCACCTGGTGATTTCATTTTCTGGTGATGAAGTGATTTATTCTTGACCATCGTGATATGCAAACTGATGACGAACGAATGAAATTTGACATGTATGATATTACGATGCACAAAAAAAAAATTTCAAAAAAAAGCGCAAACTTGGAAGCAAAGCAAGCAAGCGACAAGATTCCTGTCTTTCTGTCCCTTTTTTCAACAAACACTTACGACGGAATTGAAGCACAATTTTTTTTTTCTTCTTTTCTTCTTTTTAGGTCTTGGAATATATGATTTTCGATTTCCTGAATATGTTTGGCGATGCCTTTGAGCTTCGCTGCTAAATGACGCTGACTGCCCTTTGACAAAGGCTTGAGTAAGGTAAAAATACAGAATATAAATACAGAAAATAAATACAAAAAATGACAACTATCCGGCATGCGCCAAGAAACTCCTTGTGCCTTGAATGGTATTCGTATACACTTCCCAGGTCTCCCCGTGGATATATTGCTCGCAACGCCGTTGCACCATTTCGCCTGAACGACCAAACATGATGTCGAGAAAGGGAATATTTATGCAAACCTCACATTGTTCTCCATCGGCGGGAGCCTCTCGTCCTCAAACCGCGAGCAGCAGCACCCCGGGCCATCCGAGCAACAAGCCCCCTGATTGCTCGAGAAGCAGCACCCTCCATCGTCCGAACAGCAGCATCCATCGCGATCACTGAAGCAGCAGCCCCCGCGATCCGAAAAGCAGCATCCGTCGCGGTCGGAGAAGAAGCATCCGCCTCGATTGGAGAAGAAGCACCCGTCCTCTGAGCCGGATCTGAAGCCGCAGCATCCCCCCGAGTCTGAAGAATCGACGCTGTGATGATGGCGGTCCCAGTGGTCCCATTGATCCCAGCGGGAGTGGCGGCGGTGATGAGGGCCGCGGGGGTTAAAGTAGGCGCTGGTGTTGTGGCTGCTGGCGGTGCTGGCATGGCTCATGGGCGCGGTGAGGAGGTAGCCCTGGGTGTTGATGCTGCCGCGGCCGCCGGCTCGGCCTGCCATGAGGGATGGGAGGGATGAGGCGCTGGCGTTTGATCTGACGGTGACATGGATGTGGGCGTCGCTTGGTCTGGGGCTGGTTTTTGAGGAACCAGTTTTGTTAGCCACTTTGTTCTATTTATTATACATGCTATTGTTCAAAACTACGCATAATAATACAAGTCTTGCAAATGAATCAATCAATTCGGACAAATCAATGCCAACAAAAGGGTGAGATTTACAGCGTGGATATTTCGTACGAAGGCGGCAGATCGTTCTCATCGTCGGCCTCTGCAAAGGGAAACGCATCGTCGCCAGCAGCAGCAGCAGCGCCGCGGAATGGACGGCTCGCAGCCGCGACAGGGCTAGGCGGATCGAGAGGCGAGCCAGGCCGGGGTGGACGCAGTGGCAGGGGAGGAGGAAGAGGAGGAGGAGGAGGAGACTCTGCGGTGCTGCTCCTGGGCACGACAAACTTGCCGTTGTTCACGGCATTCATTTCGGGCATTTTTGGAGCATTGAGGATTGGATATTTTGTGAAAGGAGGAGAAAAGCTACTAATACGTTTTCTTTTTCCACACAGAGCTCTTGACTTGAGGAAAGCTCAGAACGATTTAAGTTTCACTGTACAACTAACTGGCTCATGCGTATGACCCGGCTGCTCGGAACTTGGCGTGCTGGGTGCGTGGCAAAAAGCTAATGGAATGCTTTTTTTGTCGCCTGTCTGCTGTATTACCACATGGGAGGAGGGGGGAGGGGGGAGGCGCCTTACTGTACAACACAACAACGTGCTGATGGACTAAATTTTCTCCATATTATACAGTACTGTACATGCCTCGGCCAAAAGACCCAAACCACACTAATAATATAAGCCCGAGATGGCGTTGGGAGGCTTGCGGATGCGGATGCGGATGGTAATCAGAGCCCGGCGGCTGCGTCGTCAGCTGGGCGGAGAACGAAGACGAGCTGAGGGGAGAGCTGAGGGCGAGCTGCGGAGTCTAGGGGATGAACCAGAATGCCAGGAATGTATGAATTGTATGAATGCACATTAATTTACATGGCAAGGGCATAAACTGCCCATGTGCATGGATCACATCGCCGAATATGGATATCGTTTGTGAAGTGCCGAGTAAGGATGCACGGCATGTATAGATAGATGCCTGTAACTTGGAGAGTTGATTATGCAAATGAGCTACATCGTCTTTATGCCATTGCCCAGAATTGCTAGCTCTTCACCACTCTGTACCGCCATCACCGCCTATTCATCATGATCAAACGACTGTCTCTCTTCTGAGCACAAGACTGACACACCACACGAAAATCCGGCACCTGGCGAGATCCGGGATCCACTGCGACAGCGACAGCCTGGTGCTAAATCTTATTTTAGGTTATAGTACGGAGGAATGGAGCTACACTAATTTACGGGTGCTCCATACGTTGAATGACGGCTTCGTATATCTAAAACATCTAATCGCTGGGGGCTGCAGCCGCTGTTGATCAGTTCCTCTCGTGGCAGCATTACTAATAGTAGGTAGCTTTAAAATATCCTGCCAAATACAACTCCATGTCACCGTCGTTGGCCGCTATGAGACGGCTTTGACGTGAATGCCCTAATGATTGAACCCATCCTCCGTCCTAAACTCCTTGCCGTGTTCGAGTAAATACAGAAAAAGAAATAAAATACAAAGCGCTACCACGCATGCTGGTATCCAAAAAATATGTACACAAATTATATTCCGACAGTAATCGCTGCCGCCCAGTTCCCGGTAGTGGGAGGATATGATATTGCTACCGCCCAAAACGCCCAATTATGCTTTACTGCACTTTGTAAATAACTGCCCTTGTTTACACATGTAGCCCTGATATGGAGACGGACGTCTCAAGCTGAGTGTTGTTCTTGGGCGTTTTAGGTGGAGCGATTGACGTAGCGGCCGAAAAGTTTGTGTCGTCGACAGTGCCTCTCCTCCTTGTAATGATGCTCCCGTCTTCCGTATTTACTACGCCCAGTGGCAGAGCAATGGCTGGATCGACCGTCTGCGTATCAATGAGGGCGAGGCCCCTGTTGCGTCGTATATACTGGGATAGTTCCACAAGACGGTTCAGCACGCTGAATTCCATCTTCAGCTTTATGCTGTATACCAGAGGCTTCCACGCTGTCTGGAGATCGTAGTTGTTGGTAAATTGGAGGACCAAGATGCTGATATCCAGGGCGATGATGACCAGGTTAACGAGTATGAGATGCACCATGGTGGTTCGGTATGAGCCAGTTACAAGCCCCCTATAACTGCGGAGGATGTTGTAGGTCTCGCGGATATATAGCACCGAAATGATGACTTCTTGGACGAAAAAGACTGTCAATTCGATCCTCTCAAAGACGAAATACGCCCGGACGTATTTATCCGCCTGAGGTGTGTTGCAGAGGAAAATCAGCACCGTGATGGGCACCAGAAGCCAGATTGCATTGACAATAATCATGATGAGCACTCCACGGACCAGCCTCTCTCTAGGCAGGACAATGTGCAGTCGGGAGTACAGCACGAGTGACTGGCCCGTGACCATGGCCGCCCAACCAAAGATGCCCAGCGCGGTGTACACGTAGGTCGACAAGGATCCGCCAATGGTGCGGAGCAGATATCCCACGGCGCTCAAGGCGATTCCCAAAGTCGAGATGACGAAGCTCCAGCAGTAGAGCCCGCGATAGTGCTTGAACGTGACGGCGATGTGGCACATCAGCTCGCCCGCGTTGTAAAGCGCCAGGCTGAAGAAGACGTACATGACAATCTTGGTTCGTTCATCGTGGTGACGGCCCTGGGAGACGACGTTGCTCGCCATGGCTATTTTTCGGCGACACTGGGCGGTTTAGATGGAGGAAATGCGGATGATGGAGAAGAATGGGATGAAGGGCACCGCTCCGCTGGTTTCAGCAGCATGTTTCTCTTTGCGGCAGCGATGGAGCTTAAGAGCTGAGGGCCATGCACACTTGACTCTTGTTTGAACCTCGTTGTTTGGTGAGGTCTGTTTGTCGACGCCAGACCCGGTTCGATGAAACAAAAAAAAGAGCGAAATTCTCAAAGAGAAGATTCAAACCTTTAAAA
Source organism: Trichoderma hamatum GD12 (assembly GCA_000331835.2). Lineage (NCBI taxonomy): Eukaryota > Fungi > Ascomycota > Sordariomycetes > Hypocreales > Hypocreaceae > Trichoderma > Trichoderma hamatum. Next base: position 180,547 of record KQ479133.1, read on the forward strand.
GGCACAAGAAAGAAAAGAAAAAGGGGAAGTGAAAAGAAGCAGAAGCACGTGAAGCAAGTTAGTCGAATACGGAGGAGAGAGAGAAGGCGCAAAACCCTCAGCTTGCCGCATGCAAATGCAGGTGGCATGTAGTAAGTAGTAGTAGCTCCAGACTGCATGCACCTTGGTACATGCTCTGAATTGCCTGGAGATGCTTATGCCATTTTGTGACAGATCAACAAAGAGCAAGCGGGAGAGCAAGAACCAGAACCAAAACCAAGGAGAGGCCAGCCCGGTGACCGGGGTCGAGACCGAGAGCCCAAGAGGCGTCTCGCGCTTGCCACGACCAACAACCGCCGCAATCCAGCCTTTGACGGGCTACTATCTCTAATCGTGCATCCTCTACTCCTCACTTGGACATGCATATATGCCTTGGCGGCGCCATTTCTTGACACGCCGTTACTATGCATACGGCTGCAATCAGACACACGACACCGCAAGAAAGGGAGAGGGGGGGGGGGGGGGGGGGGGGCCGGTCCCTCGCCTTTGCAGCCTTCGCAGTGAAGCGCCGAAGAGGCAAAATCTAGGCCGTCACGGTCTCGGGAAGCTATACGCGGGAGAGCTGGTTGGCGCGGCCGGGCCGTGGAGAGTAGCGCTGAATGATCATCTGGCGGTGGGCCCATTAAGCGATCGCTCGGGCAGTCAATGGAGGCCGTCAGTGGAGGGTTGGAGGGCTAGTTTTTACTATCATCAAGTGATGCTACCCGATTGGCGGTGGCTGACAGGCTTGGAGAGGGTCGACTTTGGGGGGTTGATATCCAACTGCGTTGAGGGGACAATGTACGGTGACATCAGCTTGGGCGAGATGTCAGTCGTCCAGGTTTTTACCTGACGATCTCGTCAAATGCCGGGAGGATGGAAAACACGGCCACGTAAACGCGCAGAGCAGAGGGGGGAGAATTCAGCTTGGAGGGGAAACAAGAGGCGTTTTCGTCGAGTAGAGCTTTTGCTGTATAACACATATTGGCTGGGCTGGGCTGGGGGTTTGCTTCACCGCATCCTTGCCATGCCCGCAATGAATAACACACCCCCTTGGTATAAGGGAAAAAAAAAATATCAAGGCTGGGATAAAACTAAAAGGCAAAAAGCAAAAAGCAAAAAGCAAAAAAAAAAAAAAAAAAAAAAAAAAAAAAAAAAAAAAAAAAAAAGGTAATACTACCACGCACCTGCATCACCTCCCTACAGTTATTAGCGAGCTCTAATACCGGGTATCAATTATAGATGGCTTACATGCCGCCAACCGCAGGTGAAGTGGGGCTAATTGGCTACGAATATCCAGATAAAGCGAAGCAAAGCAAGGCCGAAAAAGCCTAGGGCCAAAAAAAAAAAAAAAAAAAAAAAAAAAGAGATTTGAGCATGGCGGGAAATGAAGAAAAAGCAAGGAAAACGAACCATCAAATGGGCCGATTATTTCGGCACCATCCAATTGGAGCAGCCCCTCGGTGCCGTTTTGGCCTCAGCTGTAAGGGAGGAAGTAGTATAAGCGAGTCAATGTAAGGATTGTATGGGCTGTATTGATTTATACTTTGTAATGCTTTTTATTATTATTATTATTTACTACCTAGCGAGCAGGCTTCATGCAAGTATTATATCCAGGGTATAATCGTCGCTTCACTCGCCTAAGGGAGGATTTGGAATCATGACTTTGAGACATTTGGCCGTGTCCATCGTGACCCGACAGAGCGAAACGAGAGCGGCCCAAGGGCTTGGATTTGGAGATGACTGGCTTGGCTTGGGATTGCAAATAAGCCCCTGTCTTGTCACCCCCGACTTGGATACCCGAACCCGGCGAGCTTGTCGTCTCAAATCCAACCTTTTGTCCGGCATTGGGCTGCCGGCGCCATGGGGCTCAGCTTTAAGTCTTAGAGACTGGTGGGACTGGTATATAGCTTAATATTAGAACCACTCATACCCAAAGGGCCGTTGACAGCGACAGTGATTCATACCTTACATGCTCGTACATGGCATACGTACAAGTAGTACTTGCATGTTTGGGATAAATTGGAATTGGCTGTGAGGGCAAAAGGCGTGAGTGCATACCTCGTGCATGCATTACGCAGATGGGGATGTGACTTGGAGAGACGAGCTGCTCCTATTAGGTTCCAAGAGTGCCTCACGCGCGCTGCATACATACAGCTGTTATACCCCATAATGACGGATACTCCGCAGATGCAATGCATTGGGAGACGAGGGCAAAGCCTGACAGCAAATAGCAGTAGAACCAGTGGCAAGCTCCTCCCGCCGGCCCAGCCATCCATCGTCACATCGTGGCGCGTTCCCAGCAGCCAGGTGTGGGGACCAGAATTCCACGGCACTGGAAATGATGTCTTGTCAAGAGAGGGGCTCGATGAGGAGGAAGCCATCGCAGCGATTTCAGACGAAAGCCCAGGGCTTCTCCTTTGTCGACTCTTTGGTGTACTGTGCTATATGCGAGCCTATCAGCTTCTCCGGCAGCGTCTACTACGGGCACGCCGCATGAGTCTTGGAACCGAACTCATCATCTCATCTCGGGGCTTGGACAAGTTCATTCTGTACAGTATTAGGGCCCGGACACGGCAGCCCGCTTCATGGCAGATCATGCTATGGCACGAAGCCATGTGTGCCTAAGCTGAGCTGTGGTGGAGATTACACGGCTGAGAATCCCTGGTTGTGCGTTCGCCAAACAGGCTTCGCGGCTGCATGTGCATACAAACAGGACTAGTTGGATGCGGTGCTAACAAGTGTATGATCCAAGAGCCGTACCAAGCCGAAACGGGACCTGCACGTAAGATTGGTGGCTTTCTGCAGGCAAGATATGAAAGATACTGTAGCAGTCTCATCTCATGTATTGGGGCACCAAGTCGGTGCCCCATGAATGCATTACTTGTCGAGGTGGAAAAGACACCGCAAGGCATGTTTGCTACTCCGCGTGTATCCACCGGGAGCTCGATCGATCGATCGATCGTTGATCTGGGGAAGGAAAATGGCTGCCATTAGTAGTACATTCAATGGAAAGATTCAAGGAAAAGAAAGAAATGCTCATTGCGCCTTGACACGTAGATTTCATTACTACCGCTAGCAATACGATGCTGCTGGTATTCGCGCCCCCCCAAAAAAAACAAGGTATATAAATTTCCACCTTCTCAAAAGATAACCTTTGATGCTACGCTAAGCAGCCAAGCCGCATCACTCCAGCCTCCCTCATCCGTCGTTGGAGGCGGCACAAAGTCCTCTGGGTCCAAAGGCCCTTCAACGTGACGCTTCAACCAAGCACTGCGGTCCACGTGCGATTGGGAATCTGCAAGTGACTCGTCGTACTCTGATTCGTCGTCGTCGTCCGTCTCCTCCTCGTGCTCGTCCACCGAGAAGAGCGACCATCCCATGAAGCCTGTCATCCAAGACGCCTTGCCCCCGGTGCCGCGTCGCATCAGCCTCTTGACGTCGGCTTCGGCGTCTTCAAGTGTGTCTCGCTCTAGCTCCTCCAACCTCTCGTCGAGATCGACGAAATCGGGTCCGGCGAGCGACTCTTGGTTGGGGAAGTAGCCATCGTCACCGGCTCTTTCTATGGGTGTCATGAGCTGACTCCGGCTACCGTGAATGCTGTGAGACCGGCTGTGAGACCGACTGTGGATCTTGCTTCCAATAACTGAAATAGACATGTCATCGTCGGCCAGACTGCCGCGTCTGCTCGTAAGCAAGCTTGTAATTTCTCTTTCCCGGGCCAGTTCGTCTTCAAACGCAACATCTTCAATGTTCCGGATGCCTGTGAGGCTCGTAGAGCTCTGGCGCGAGATGAGCCATGATTGGCCCTTGTATTCTCTCGCCTCAAAAGTCATCATTGCGCCGGTTCTTAGCAGCCAATCGCCATCCGGTCCCTCATCATTGTGCCGTCGGCGGGGGGTCATGGTGCCGGACGTAGATTTCCTCGCCGCATGGCTCAGGTGCGATGACGATTTGCTCTTAGTGATTGGGGCACCTGTAGTAGTGGGAGTGCGATTTCGTGATCTCGAGCGCGAGCGAGGGTTGGTTGCGGAGCTAGCGAGTAGCCGAGGTGTAGTGGGAGCAGATTTGCCTTGTAGATACGAAGTGTTGGGCCGGGGCACTGGCACGCCAGCGTCGACAAGAACTTCATCGTCATCCAGTGGAAGCTTCGTGGTCAGAGGAGCAAGTGAGAGATGGTTGACATTGGTGGATGATCGATTCTTGCGGCGGACGCGCTCGGCATGGGGAATGTAAGAGACGTCCATGTTGGGCAGGTCAGTTCAGCAGAAAGTCGCCGATTGCGAGAAGAGTCAATCAAAGCTCAATGTTAGGCTTGTCAAGTCTCTAAAAAGACGGGGCTCAGACGTGGAATAAAAGGAAAATCACAATCAGCGGGAGGCGGCAAGAAATGACAAACAAGCAGGCAAGTCAAGAGAGGAGTCGGGCGTTGGTTGAGATGCGTTTAGCTCGAGCAGGGAAGCAAGTTCCCGAGGTTGGAAGCTGCCTGTGATTCGCCGAGTGCCGTCATCAAGCGCTGGTGCACGCACTGTAGAGCCGCTAATGACGCTGCAGAATGGCCGGTCTCGTGGTGATTTACATTTGCGTTGCATTTCTGGGGGCGGCGATGGATGCAGCTGCCGGGGGTTCCTAATTGTTTTCGTTTCTGGACTTACGCTGCCGAGAGGCGAGGGCCGCTCATGGAAAATTAGTAAATAGCATATCTATCTATATTGTTGATGTTTTACTCTACTGTGCTCAGCCTGTCCAGCAGCTACAGTAGAGGTTACAACAGCAACATACCTTAAAGACTGCTCCAGAACATGAATCATGGGGGGCCGTTAGCGCCGATCTGGCGCAAAAGTTACAATGGGTTCAGGCTGCGAGCCGTCAAAATCTCTGCGGCCCAGTCTACAGCATACAGCCCAGCTTTGGGAGACGAGAAAAAAAAAAAAAAAAAAAAAAAAAAAAAAAAAAAGTTCCGCCAACGTCCACAACTCTTGACCGAAAAGAGCATCGAATGCAACCGTGAGACAACCAGGAATTGAGAAACGAAAACAGATCGAGGCTCAGTCGTCCGATTCTTCACGCGACGCCCACCCACTCCATCAGCCCATCGGCAAGGGTTTTATTTTTTTTTGCCTTGTTTCATTCTCTCTTTTTTTTAATCCATGCGCTGAGCCCCTCCAAAGCCGCCGCTTCACGATGCGCAACCTTCGCAACCTCCGATTCGGAAGATGGCGGCATCCGGACATCACCGCCGCCTGCTGGGATCCCGAGACTGACGAAATAGTGTGCTCTATTGGGCCGACGGCTCGGAATCAGACCATCGAGCTGGTGAGGCTGTCGGAGAAAGATTCAATGTGCGTCTTTGCGAGCGTCGTCGTGTGTTTTTTGTGAGAGCCAAGGCGGGGGCGGGGCAGCAGCTTTTGCTGCTTGAATTTTTATTCCTTCTTTGCTTTTGACGGGGAATCGTCTGGTTTATCAGAAATGATATTGCACAAAAGCGAAGAGAGAAATATAAAGACTAACATGATGCAATCTCAAGATCCCGTCGCACTCTTGCCCGCTGGGATGCGCCCAGTCCGACCCCCGATCTCCTCGTCGACAGAATCGTCAACCTTCAGTACCTTAGCGGTAGCTCTACAACATGCATCGTTCTGGAAGGCGGCGACATCATTACGGTTCGCGAAGAACCGGGCGGACCCTTTGATGTTCACATTGAGATTATGGGATCTATCGATGCCGGTATTACGGCGGCGCGATGGTCCCCCGACGGAGAGCTGTTGACCGTTGTCACAAAGGCCAACACTGTGGTCTTCATGGGAAGCACATATGACCCCGTCGCAGAGGTTAGCATGACGGAGGAGGATCTCAAGGCGTCAAAGCACGTTTCTGTAGGATGGGGAAAGAAAGAGACGCAGTTCGAAGGCCGCGGTGCCAAGGCCCTCAGGGATCCCACGATACCACTGAAAGTCGACCAGGGCCTCCCAAGCTCCAACGAAGACGGATCTGCCTCTATTAGCTGGCGCGGAGATGGCGCATACGTAGCAGTCAACTCAGCTCAAAACGGCTCTCGGCGCGCCATTAGAGTCTACTCTCGCGAGGGAGAGCTGGATAGCGTCAGCGAGCCCGTGGACGGATTTGAGGGCGCTTTGAGCTGGAGGCCATCTGGTAATCTAATTGCCGGTATTCAGCGCTTGACAGATAGAGTCGACGTTGTATTTTTCGAGCGCAACGGTCTGCGCCATGGACAATTTACTCTGAGATCACCCAACGGTTCCCCCTTGGATGCCAGTGACACCCAGATTCGACTCGAGTGGAACTCAGACTCGACAGTTTTGGCTGTTATTCTCAGCGATACCATTCAACTCTGGACGACGGGCAATTACCATTGGTATCTGAAGCAAGAAATTGCCATGGACCCAGGGTTTGCCGGCCTGGCTTGGCACTCGGAGAAGGCTCTTCGATTTGCTGCAGTATCGCTGGAGAGCATGATCCTCGCCGAACAAATCTTCCACACATCTCGAGGCTCATGCCGGCTACCGTATGACAATGGAGTAGTCGCCGTCATCGATGGTGAAACTGTCAAAATCACACCCTTCCGCACTGCCAATGTGCCTCCCCCCATGTCCTTGTTCGAGGTCAAAGCAGAGTCTTCCGTTGTTGATGTAGCGTTTGGGCGCCAGAACTCTTCATTCGTGGTTCTGCACCAGAAAGGTGTAGATCTCTATGAGCTGCCCTTGAAAAATGGGCGATCGACTAAGCCGGTAGAGGTGCTTAAGCTACCCTTTGATACCCCTAATATGCCAGAGCATCACATACCTCTAAGAATCTGCTGGGTGGCTGACAACAGCTTGCGCTGTATGGGCTACCAAGATGACTTGGGCCATCTGCAGCTGGTTGTAACTACTGGCGAAGGAAACTCTGCCGAGATCAGCATGCTGGATAGCAATCTGGTTCTCGGGGCCACCGCGACTCGCGAGGACGATTCTACCGTTGAGAGCTACGCTCAAGACCAATCCGGCAAATTGTACAGACTCTCAAATTCTGGATATGAAGTTCTTCCTTTCCAGTTCACAGCACAGCTTCCATGGTTTGAAGTCAGCAAGCATGAAGACGTCGAAATGGCCTTTGGACTTTCAAGAGCGGGACACATCTTTGCCAACTCCAGATTATTGGCCAAAAACTGTACTTCTTTTGTTGTTACTCCCAATCATCTCATCTATACCACTAGCAATCACTTTGTCAAGTACGTGCATTTGACAGCAGATGTTGAGGGTGAGTTGTTATAAGAAAAAAAAAGTTCAATATTGGTAATATCGCGCTAACTGGACGCAGATTTGGAAGTTCCTGGCGATGATCCCGAAAAGGATGAGCGCTGCCGCAGCGTAGAACGTGGTTCTCGTCTGGTCACAGCAATGCCTACTAACATGAGCATTGTGCTCCAAATGCCACGAGGCAACCTGGAAACAATCTTCCCCAGAGCCATGGTGGTTGCGGGTATCAGAAGTTTAATCGACGAGAAGAACTATGCGCGAGCCTTTTCATACTGTCGATCGCAGCGTGTTGACATGAACATTCTGTATGATCACAAACCCGAACAGTTTCTCTCAAACGTTGGCATCTTCTTGGAACAACTCGGCGAGGTCTCTTACATCGACCTATTCCTCTCATCACTTAGGGAAGAAGATGTCACACAAACCATGTATCAAGATACCAAGCGATCCAAGGCTCACGCTCACTTCCACAGCATCAGCGCGGTCCCAGAACCGGCACCCTCTGCGAAGCCTCAAGGCTCCAAGGTCAATGCAATTTGCGACGCAGTTCTGAAGGGTCTCCAGTCTCTCAAAGCAACCCACCTCCAAAACATCATCTCTGCTCATGTCTGCAAAGTGCCTCCTGCTATGGATGACGGATTGACTCTTGTTGCTGAGCTGATGCAGGAAGACGAGAAACTTGCCGAAAAGGCAGTGGAGCATATCTGCTTCCTCGTGGATGTCAACCGAGTATATGAGAATGCCTTGGGTCTATACAACCTTGACCTTGCTTTGCTTGTCGCACAGCAATCTCAGCGAGATCCAAGAGAATATCTTCCCTTTATTCAAAACTTACATGTTCTTTCTGAGCTTCGCCGCAAGTTTGAGATTGACAATCACCTCGCACGCCGGCAGAAAGCACTGAGCCATCTCCAGGCTCTTGATGCATTTGATGAACTCTGCAAGTACACTAGCAAGCACGACCTCTACCAAGACTCCCTCAAGCTCTACAGATACGACCCGCCCCGCTTGCAGACACTGACTGAAATCTATGCCATTTATCTGGAATCAAAGTCTCAATATCGGGAAGCAGGTTTGGCATACGAATCGATCAAGAACTACGCCAAGGCCACCAACTGCTATCGTTCGGCTGGCGCTACATGCTGGCAGGAATGCCTCTTCACAGCCTATCAGCAAGATCCTCCCCTTTCTGCAGATAGCAAAGCCGAGCTTGCTACCGCCCTCGCAGACGCCCTCTGGGAGGCCAAAGACTTCTCATCTGCCGCGACTATCCACCTCGACTACCTCTCTTCGCTCGAGACCGCTGTCAAGTGCCTCTGCCGTGGTTACCACTTCGCCGAGGCTATTCGCCTCGTCATTCAGCACTCACGTCCCGAGCTTCTTGAGAGCGCCATCGATACTGGACTCGCCGAAGCACTTGGACGGACGACTGAGTTCTTGGCCGACTGCAAGGCCCAACTTCGCGCCCAAGTTCCTCGCGTTGCCGAGCTGCGCCTGAAAGCTGCCGAAGACCCTCTGGCTTTCTACGAAGGTGAGCGTGCAGGTGGGCTGGATCTGCCCGACGACGTTTCCGTAGCAGCAAGTTCGCGCGTCAGCACCTCTGCCAGTCTGTTCACCCGTTACACTGGCAAGGCGGGTAGTGTGGGCACCGCTGGCACAGGTGTCAGCCGCGCTACGAGCAAAAACCGTCGGCGAGAGGAGAAGAAGCGTGCCAGAGGACGAAAGGGCACCGTTTACGAGGAAGAGTACTTGGTCAACAGTGTGCGTCGACTTATTGAGCGCGTGGAGACTGCGAAATCCGAAGTCGAGAGGCTGGTTTTTGCCCTTGTGAGGAGAGGCATGGCCGAGCGAGCGAGAGCGGCGGAGGCACTGATGGCAGACGTGACAGAGGCGTGTGAGGTTGCTGTGAGAGAAGTATTCGCTGTTTCGGCGGCGCAGCAGCTTCAGCAGCAGCAGGAACAGGAACAACAACAGCAGCAGGTTGACGAGTCGAATGCGTGGAAGGCTTCGGGAGGAGAGGGCGTGTTTCAGGAATTCATTCAAGAGCAGGGCAAGAAGCTTGAGCCACCGGTTATCACAGGCATGAAGAAGCTGGCATTATTGGGATGATTATGGAGTTTTTATGTTCTACCATGAGTATTTTTTCTTATTCGCTTCACATGTTCAAATAGGGAAGTGAATTTATATCTTGCCGTAGTGTGTCTCTTTCATCTCACACCAATGACTGTGAATTCTCAATACGGCTATAATCGAGATTTGCCATGTTATAAATGTATTCATTCTTCGTTCTTTCTTCGCTGCTGTATCCTCGTTTAGACCACCGCATATAAGTCAACTTGATGCATATCCAAGCACATACGACCATAGGTAGTGAGGAATTCGGGGTCCCGTCAAGCACTTCCCCTGAGTATAGTGTCTTCCATTTTTTGGCATCCCAGGCCTCTCTCTATTCAAACTAGAGTTGCATGATTCCGTTTTTTAGTGGTTAGCCAACAACTTCGCGCTGAAATATCTCACTGTTTAGTCCTGCGGCGACGGCTATGCTCGACGATATAGTTAGATATGCCTGTCTACCAGTATAACTGTCTCGGTGGACGATGCCTACTTTTTTTTTGTGCTATAGCTACTAAGCTAGGGAAAAAACTACGTACAAGGAGGCTGCTAAGCGCATTGCTCACCAACTCTGTCCACCAATGTGTGTGTAATGCGGCTATCCTGTGATACAGCTCTTCTGTCATTAATTACCCGCCTAGTGATGTAGCCAAATACGGCCCATCTGTATGAGTGAGAGCTTGTTCGCTTTCCACATCACTTTTCGATTTGGAAGTGACTGTAACCGAGCCTTACAAATGACTAATTTTATTTTTATTTTTCGTTTGCTTAGAGGGGGGGTTTCCGCTATACCAGCAAAGCAGCTACCCAGCCCCTCCAATACCATGTCTACAAATTAAGACTGGCTAAGAGGTGCGCCGTCCTTTCGCTTCTGCTCGCCATATTTCTTAAGGCGCATAGCCTGGATGGCAATGAATCCAGTGGTATCCATTGGGGAAAAGCCCTCGAGAGAGTCCATAGAAGCATCCTCCTGGGAGTACAGGTTAGATGAGTCGCTGGAACGGCCCAAGATAGTCACGTTGCCCTTGTAGGCGGCCAGTCGCACAACTCCAGAGACGTTACGCTGAGAGAACTCAATAGAGTTGTCAATGAACTCGCGTTCAGGGCTGAAGTACATGCCATTGTAAAGCTGGCGTGCCCAGCTAAGACTGACGAATTGGTCCCGGAGTTCTCGCACTCGGGAGTCCATGACGAGACCCTCTAGGTCCAAATGGGCCGCAATAGCCAGCGTGAGGCCTGGCGTTTCATAGCAACCTCTCGACTGGATTGAAAGTTAGCAATCAAATTTTCCCGGGTGTAAATGTGAAAACATAGGAGAGGAAAGAGCATGAACAGCGAGAACTGAAGAGTTGAAATAGTGAGACCAAAATAAGGCACTCCAAGGGTTTTCAAAGGACAACTGTGCCTAATCCACTGAAGGGTAACTCGAGTAACCCAATGAAACGTGATCAAGGGTTGAGAGTTGCCAAGTGAGGTACCACAAGTGGGACACTTTGGACATTTGGATCTCGGGGTAGGTAACCAAAACGTCGCGAATCACACAAAGTCGAAATAAGCCTCTTGAAAGACTCACCTTTAGTCCAATGAAACGGTTCTCAACGATGTCAACGCGTCCGACACCAGCATCGCTTCCAATCTTGTTGAGGGCTTTAAAGGATTCAACGGAGTCGGTAATCTCCTTCTGGCCGATGACAACCTTGGAGATGACACCTTTTTCAAAGTGAATGCTAAATTCGACGGGCTCATCAGCTGCATCCCTGGGGTCGATAGTACGAAGCCAAAGCTCCTTCGGGGGAGTTGTCTCGGGGTCTTCCAGAATTCCTGCTTCGTAGGATATGTGAACAAGGTTCTGTACTTTGATGTCAGTGTGATTCAGGCCAATCAATGTAGAGAGTATCAAGGGAGTTCTGAGTTGAGGCAAGCCCAAACCACGACATAGAAACTTCAAAAGATAAAAGTTCTGTCCGAGACCCATTCCTCAAGATTCAGGTGACTTTGCGAAACTCCAAACATAGGGAAGAGGGAGAAATCACGGTGTACGAACCTCATCCCTATTGAAATATTAGCAAAATAATCCCGATACTATGGGTAAAGGGGTTGTTGAGAAAAGGAGATGGAAGAAATGCTTACATTGACCAGGGGGCCTTAGGCGTAGAGCTAACGGGGATTCCGTTCTCAGCGGCGAACTTTAGCAGGTCGTTGCGACCCCTTGAAAAGATTAGCTGGTCAGTCTTGAAGAAGGAAAGATAGATTAAACGAACTGAAAACGCTCGATGAAAGCGGGAAGTCGCCATGGGGCAATAACCTCAAAGTTACTTTTCAAGTTAGTTAACGTGTCAAGGTGTCGAGATCCAAAGCACTTACGGGTTGAGCGCATGGAAAGCCAGCTCAAAGCGAATTTGGTCGTTTCCTTTTTTTCAAAATGTCAGGATCTGTTTGTTGTCATGAAGGAAAGAAGAAGAAAAGTATATGAAGAGAGGGAGCTGAGCGCTGGAATAGTAGGGCCTACCTTTTCCGGTGCAGCCATGCGACACTGATACGTCAGCTTCACTTAGCATCAACATTGGTAGGGTTCTTACAATATTGGCAACCATGTTGTTCTGCGACTCGAACTTGGCTGCGGGCGATCACGGGGCTGCAAAATTGTGAGATGAAGTCCAAGAGACAGGACGCTGAGTTTGACTGAAATAAAACTCACCGAGCAAGTGCTGTGCCCAAAAGGTACCGAGACTCAAAGACGGCATTGCACTAATAAAGAGTAGCAGGTCAGCGTAGTCCAGTATTCAATAGTTGGGGAGATGAATACCTGGATAGCTCGCTTTACGACTTCGTCCACAAGCTCACGCTGGAGGTTTTCGCAAACGAAGGCTTTGGCGCCGAGCTGGAAACGATTAGTCTATTTCAAAAATCTCGAAGCATTCCGAATGGCAATCAATACCTGAAGAGCCTTTTTCTCGACGGCAGCAAAGTCTACAGTAATCGGGCTTGTCAGACGCAACCCAGCGAAGGTGCCGATGCCATTGACATACCTTCTTGCTGCCCACAGTCGGCCAAAAACGCAATCTAGGAGAGGTACGTTAACTGTCATGTCTCAAATCATGAAACTCTAGAAGAACAAACATACCACCTCATATCCCTCCTGGATCAGCCAGACAAGACTTCAAGTATCAATTGTTAGTTGCGGCTGTCAGGGCAGAAGAGAGGATTATTCTTATTTAAATACGTACATCGTACTTGTATCAAGTCCACCAGAATAGGCCCTGTGATTCCATTAGTTACTAATCAAAGTCAATTTGAAGGAGTTGATCAGTCGATTTGAAGGAGAAAGACGTACAGACAAACACGACCCTTGGACATTGTGGCTAGCGGTTGGATTGGAAAAGAAATATTGATGGGTTTGGTAACAACGGTGACGGCAGGTGCAATTCGTACCCTGGCTCGAAATATATAGGCTCGGCCAAGAAGAAATGTCTCGCGTTAGAATGACTGTTCCAGACTCAATGTGTCGTCACAAGCTCGGATGATGGTTGCAGTTTTTTTCGTTGTAGGTGACTCGAAACTAGTGAGTCATCACGTGATGCTCCCGATCTCGGACCCATGATAACAGTCACCTTTGTTGTTGGTTTATTTAAGCTTCCATGCCCAACAAACTTAGTAGTAGTAGTAGTATTAAGTACCTACGTCAGTGCGGTACCCATATTGACAGATCTATGTAGATCCCACTGACCCCATGTCCCATGTCTCTGGAGCCCATCTCAGACCCAGAACATGGATATCCCTCGAGTAGAAATTGTTTAGCGTTGGGACACACCCCAATCTGTGCTTCAGCAATGGCTTAATATTGCAAACTAACGTGGAAATGATTAATTATTATGATAAACTATTGCGCGTACTGTACACGTGTGTATGCGATGCAACTTGAATTGCACATGATCCAAGATTGACCGTCTCCACTTGTATTTGTTGACGTAGGTTAACCCTCAAACCACGACTTCGTCTCTCATTTTCTTTCCAAAACCCAACTCTATTGCCTGAAATCAAAACTCGTTTGCATAAAGTCAGAGATAAATCTTGGCATAAACCCAAGAAAAATATTTACTGTACCTTGGCTCTAGACGGCACAGAAGAAGGGAATGTAAGCAGGATCCAGAGTCCTGTAAATGAAGGGCATATTCTGACTCAAACCCTGGCTGTCAAACGCACGGCTGCGGATCTGCTGGCTGAGCTTTTGCATACTGTCCAGCAAGGCCTTGGAAGCACTTTTTGTGTCCTGGTTTAAACGCTGCACAGTGGTGGCATCAAAAGCATCCTTGAGTGTCCGTCCGTCGCTGCCATAGAATGGGCGATTAAATGAAGCCATGAATCCTAGGTAATGAACAGCGGTGGCAGGGTCTGGCAGATACGGCATGAGGTCTTTGACGCCCTTCTCCTTGGGGATAGCGGTGTAAATGGCGGGAATGTGGAATGGCAGGGTACCGGAGGCGATTGGAGCGCCCCCGTTGACGCTGTGGTGCGAGACCGAGGTAGCATAGGCGAAGTGGGTGAGGACGTCGATGAGAATTTTCTTGCTTAGATTCTTCTCCCGGGGAAAGTCCTGAGCCTTGGCCATTGTGCTGGCCTCGTTGAACCAGTTGTGAACCTCAAAGTCGCCAGAGAGGTCATTCTCGCTTTTATAGTACGAGTTGACAAAAGATGTGAAGAAGACGTGGTAGTTGTCACGGATGCGCTTGGCGTCGTCGTAGAAGGGGAAAGACTTAAAGACGGACTTTCCATTCGCATCAATCAGACCACGGGCTCTCAAGTTGTTTTCCAGATATCCGCTCTGGTATCGACCGTCAACGGGCCAGCTGTCAGTAACAAATTGACGGCAGCCAAACTGATTAAAAACCATGAGCTGATCCCAGTGGCCGCCAGGGTTGAAGCAAAGCTCTTCTCCAACGATGCGAGAAGAATAGGCTTGCACCATGAGGCGCTCGAGAAGAATCATGATGGGGTGGTTCTCGCTGAGAGTGTGAAGAGCAGCTTGGTGAACAGATTCGGTGACGTCGTGCGACACAACAAGGTGCAGCATTTGCGCGTGGAACATGTCATTGGCGTTGAACATCATCTTTGCCAGCAGCCAGTCATTGGCGGAGTCGAGAGGAGTGTAAGTCAGATCGGCGCCAACATTAGTGCGAATGGCCAAGGGCAAAAAGTTGCCAGACTCTGGGTCGATGTAGAAGTAGGCGCTGCAAGCGACGGGGAAACGCGTGACGACAGTAGCAACGTCGTACTTGGCCTGATAGGAGTGGTCGACAATGAAAAGGCGGTTGCTGGCCTGAAGAGACTCAAGCGTATTTCCAGAACCGACAATCTTACTCGTTACGACATCGTCTAGTGGGAAAGGAAGGGGCTCGTGGGCCATGACGCGACGGACGGCATGGGGATGCTCGCTCAGGCGTTCCATGGAGAAAAGGAGATCTTGGGTCGCATTGGAAATGATACCGGGAGCGGGACCTCGAGGGTTTGTATTGTTGAGCTGGCCATGGTAGAGGATGTTTTCGTAGTCTTGCCAACTGTTGAGGCCGCCATTCTGCAATTTGAAGTTAGTACTTGATTCCATCTTGCAGTATGATATGATGAAGGTGTGGCCGTTACGGTTTGAATAGCTCCTTGGAGAGACTGGACGTCGAGAGCAATCAGCTCATCAATGATGGCACGGTCCTGGCTCCATGCATCGTAGTCGGCCTTGGAACGAGCATTGCCAAGTGTGCCATTGGGGAAGGGGGCGGCCTCGCCGGTGAGGGACGGGCCGTAGATGAAGCCATCACGACGAGCAGAGACAGCAGCGGCACGAGCTTTTGGGTTGGGATCAAGCTGGGGGATGCAAGCCGGGTTGGTTGTGGGAGCAGCCAGAGCAGAGCCGAAAAGGACCACGGCAGCAGCGACGCAATCGGTAGATCGCATCTTGAAAGTGAAACCGAAGATGATAACTGACAAGCTTTATGACGGTGGTACTTTTCATACCTAGTCAAGTTTGGTAGCGACGAGGCTCTTTTATAGAGAAACGATACCATTGCCATGGATCTGCACAAGTTGGCACTCCACTCCATTGTATGAATACTAAACATGTACGCCCCTGCATTTGGCAGTAATGCATGCATGCTTAAAATGCTACAGTACAAACATGCCTGCTTGCTAACCAGGGTTCGTGTCAGCAACCTTCCAAAAAGGGGTTCGAGGTCGGAATTTTTTTCAAGCCAGGGTTTCTTTATATCGGCTTGCTTAGCCTCGACATTTCTACAACAGTTGGCATTTCTTAGAGTCTAAGAAGCGCGTATTCCTAGCGAGCATCTAAAATTTCTCACGTCAGCTGCGGCCCCTATATTGCCCTGCTCCGTGGCCAACTACCATGTTGAGCCGGCCCACCATATTGGACCTATCTTGGAGACAGTTGCCACCAGTCCAGTTGAGACTCATTCGGTTTTGGACTGGTTCAGTTTCTTAACGAAACTTTTAATACGAACGGATTCGGCTTGGATGCCCTTTTAGGGCTTCAAAGGTGGCACAGGAACCACATCTATCAACTTCAGATACATAGCTAGTTGTGAATAACATGAACAACCCTGATCCAGTGTAATCAATTGATATATCACGTTCGTGACATTATTACTGCATTGCCCGATTATCCAATTTGACCTATCCGCCAACATAAATTTGAGCTTGGTTTGTCCCTTGTGAATTGTACCTATATTGACGTACAGGTGCGCGGCTCGTCAGTGGGTAACCGCTCCCGAAATAAAACACAAAGGGATTCACGAAACGTGAACGGGTGGAAAGTAATAATTCTCACTATGAACAGTTTTGCGGTCATATAGTAAATACAATTTGGATTGCGGCAGTTTAGATTTTTATCCGCCTGCCAACCACAAGAATTTCATCTTGGGTCGGTTTTTGGCTTTGCGTGGTTGATAGTACTGGTAGTTTGCGAGGACACAGCCACCATTGAATCATTTCAAGTGTTGTTGCTTGAATCATGAGATGATACCATAATGCTAGAGATTTAAAGTATAATCGACCTTCTTTTGCTGTGGTAGAAGTATTGTTTGCCCTATTTAAGTGAAGAGGGACCTCTGCTTCTTATATACTCATGCTTAAAGACCATATGAGTTCTCAATGAAACGTATATCTATCTAGGTGCGGTTGTACTTGATACTGGTAATTTCTTTCGACCAGAGATATAAATTAGACATCATACATGTAATACATGAGGGCCATTGTTGTGCGAAGCCACCTTAGAGCAAAGGAATATCCATGCAAATTAACACTAGGGGTACCTTGATGTCCACTAAAATGTACATAGCAAGATCAATGGAACAGCTATTTCACAGATAAATATCCAAGTGATATCCTATATTTACATCCAGTCGCCTACCCAATTGGTTGGCTGGCAGATTCTATTGCAGTCACGTGTCTTTGTCATTGCGTTGTCAAAGCACTTTCGCAAACGATCCTCACCGTCATTTCCTCCACAACCAACACAATCCTTATTTTCTGAATTCCTCTCACTGTTTCAGCTCTTTGGCACTTTTTTTCAGAATATTTCAACCAGTCGAGTTTGTTCGGCAAGATGGAGAGACGAAATGATGGCTGGGAGGGTTTTGCAAACCTGAGCCCAGATTCGGATAAGCATAAGCGAATCCAGCTTCTCTTTTCTTCAGGAAATTTTGAACATCTAAAGGCGCGTGCGATGGAGTCACGGAAAAAACATCAACCGAACCTACCCCCAACTGTCAAGTGCGATATCAACTTGAATTGCTTCACATCTGGTTTCAATAACGTGGTTCTGGAGCTCGCGTTTTCAGACGAGATTTACTGGATTGCTCGCATCCCGTATCAAGATTTCAATGACAGCGACAGAATCTCAATGCTCAGTGAGATTGCTACAATGAAGATTATCCAGGAAAAGACTACCATCCCAATACCTCGTGTCTTTGAATTCGAAGCATCCGCGGACCAACCTTTTGGTTACCCGTACATCATATTGGAGTACCTAAGTGGTCGGATCCTCCCCGATGGGCTGGCAACCACTACACCCATCCAATATCGTGTCAAAGTGGCCAAACAGCTTGCAAATGTTTTCTCGGAGCTTCAGAAGCTGACGTTCAGTCGCATCGGGCGCCTTTGGTGCGGAGAGAAGGTTGATCAGCCTGTTAAAATCATGGCCATGGCCTGGCATGCCTCGCCTGGCCCTCTAGAAACTTCATTAGAATATTTCTACAATCAGAGACAGAGCGAAAACCGGGAAATTCTTTCCATGCATCCACATGACCCAGATTGGCTTACAGCTTGTTGGGTATTGAAAACAGCTCTAACACATATCATCATCGAGGATAGAGTCCGAGGTCCCTTTCCTCTCTGCCATCTTGATTTGCATTTTGGCAACATGCTTTTTGACAATGAGTACAACCTGGTTGGCATCATTGACTGGAGTCATGCGCAAGCAGGTCCTCTCGAGCAGCTGTCAGTCTGCCCGGAATTGGTCATCTTCCCGGGGCTATCAGATGAGGAAAATAAGCCAATTGCCGAGTTCAAGAAGCTTGTTGTAGAGTTGATAAGGGAAATGGAAAGAAATCAAGAAAAGAGTCCCCCTTTGGATTATCCAGAGGTGGACTCACTATTGAGCTCGAATCTTACACCCCTTTCTGCCTACATGGCTTCTACGAGTGCAGAGATCACCCATCGTCAGTACATGGCTTCACCACAGGGGAGTCTTTGGGCTGGTCAGATGGTTGCAAAGCTCATCTATGGACAGAGTGTCACTTGGGAACAGCTGAGAGAAGTATACGGTGCAATGCCCCCTTTTTAGACGATTTTCGGCATCTGTGTATCTATTTGATGGCTCAGTCTAGCTGCATTGCCTTTTCCCGAATTTCTTTTACTTATACGGAATCTTACCTACCTAATTGTAAATCCTTACTCCTGGGTGCGTGTCAATTTAGCCAGCGAACACTCGCTGTTGTATCATTCTCCACTCCCTTTACTCCCAATTCAGTTTTTGTTTTTCACTCCTTTCTTAGTAAGTGCTCTGTACATATGATAATTATCTTGCAACCTCAAGCACATATAACCACAGGTAGTGGGAAATTCGGGGTCCCCTCAAACTCCTGTCTTGAATTAGTTATCTGCCGTTTTCACTCCAGGCCTCCAAAGTCGGAGCCACACCCTTCCAAATTTTTGGAGCTCAATGACCTCTGTGATAAGATATCTACCACTGGACCATTAACATATCTGATCCAACTAAATGGCATTGTGAAAAATTGATATGGACGGTCTTTAAAACCGGGAACCGAGTATTGATCTGATGCTGGCCAGTTTTTCGGCAAGCTGGAGCCACCAAAGCTCAAATTATCTCATAAGATCTCGGATACATGACGGACGGGACTCTCTCTCCCTGAATGGAATACAATGATCATGAACCTCGAAATCAAGCACATACGACCATATCCACTTGAAAACTAACCGGCAGATTAGTAGTCAGGTGGGCGACCACTGGCGAACACCGGCTGTTATATGTTTTTTTTTTTTGCCTTATTTGATGTCTATACTACGATGTAGCGATATAGGTAAAGTTTGAGGATCAACCTCTCACATACGACCATATCCATTGGAAAATACGGGATCCCGTCTGCTCTCCCAGAGTCAAGCCAATGAGAGGCAGATTAGTAGTTGAGTGGGTGACCATCAGCGAACACCGGCTGTTGTATGTTTTTTCTTTTTTCTTTTTTCTTTCTTTTTTCTTTCTTTTTGGACTTGTTTCTCTTACTTTTTGTCTATTGGGACGGCAATGGTATGAGAGATTGTGGTGGAGGAAGCTGGGTTATATACTCCGATGAAATTGGTGCTGTGCTAGCCATTTGCAATGTTTTTTTTTTTTTTTTTGGCAACGTTTCTGGATATGAAGACAAAATTTTTGTCATTAAATGTGGTAGGTGTTGTTCACTTCTCTCGGCTCTCTTCAATGCTTCAAGTTTTTGTTCATTCGTAGGCACCTATTCGACAGCAAAACTGAGCTGACAATATCAATCATCTATCTTACTGCACAGAAATGGGGAAATGTCGCCTTTATATGCACAAGAACCAGGTTTTTGTTTAATTCATCTTATTTATTTGATCTGCGCTAATCAATCTCACAAAGTAATCAAAAACCACCCTCCGCCGGCTCACAAAAAAGGAGATACATACTGCCAGACACAGCTCATATCAAGTTATTCCCAATCTCTACAACAAAAAGAGCGAGCTAACAATGATAATAACAGTAATAGTTAATAAATAAAGGATAAAAAAAAAAAGGTGAGTGACTCCACCACGCAAAAAGACAGTAGTAAAAATAGAGATATGTAAAAAAAGCAGGATCCCTCATTCGCCTCCGCTATGAAGTTCAATTCAACACAAAGCTTAATTAAAGTCAATCCAGTCCCATCTCATCAAGAGAATGAACCTCTTTACTTTCTCCTTCGCTTTCCACACGTAGACGTAATGTAATGCTTTCCATCAATCTCATATCAAACAAAAAAAGGTAAAGATCAACAATCAGAACAAAAAAAGGGGAATGATAAGAACAGACTAGCTCGGCCAACGGTGATGATGTATCAAGCAGTCTAAATACGTATAGTATCAAAAAATAGGAAAGAGGTCGTGATAATGACAGATGTCTTTGTCCAATCGTCTAACTCGATTTCCTCATATTCGGCATTGACAAAAAAGAAAAAGGAAAAAAAAAGAGTGAAGAAAAAAAGGGGTTGTTGGTGGCTTGAAAAAGACGGTTATGTCACAGCCACTCTGTGGTTGACAGCAAGCCATTCCGGCGAAAAGAGTCAATCAATGTTCTCTTCTCTTCCCCCTTCTTTCTTCTATCCATCGCAAGGAACTTGCGGTAAAATATGACCATTGCATTATTCATTGGCCGCGGTAGGGCTTTCAGCCTTCTTTGGTGAACCAGGTTGGCTTCCAGCAGCGCTTTCATTAACTTCTTCTTCAGCCCCTTCTTCACCTTCTTCCTCCTCCTCCTCCTCTTCCTCCTCCTCTTCCTCTTCTTCATCCTCATCAGCAACTATGCCATTCATACGCTCCCACACCTCACGTCGTATCTTTTCATCCTTGGCCACTCGTGCTCGCTCAACTTCTTCGAAGCCGCCCGATTTCTTCAGCTTACCCTCAGCAACAAAATTTCGAATCTCACGGTGCAGTGCGTTACCCGAGCGGTTCTTCAATTCCTTCTGTCGCAGCTTCTCGGCGCGCTCAATCGCTTCGAGACGGTCCTGGTGGTTGGGCTGCAAGGCTCGCACCTCACCTAGCATGTCTTCTTTAGCGGCACTCTGATTGACGCTGTTGCCGAGGTTGCTGAGGGTAACGCCCTTGGAAAAAGTACGCGCAGTAGTAGCGCTGGGGCCGGTGCCGGCATCCTTCATCTGCTCCTTGGTGGCTTGCTCAACGAGAGCAAAAGTCTCTGACGCCTTCTCCAAGTCGTCGCGCAGATCAATAAGCAGCTCCTCCATAATGCGCAGCTCATCACGACCCTGGCAAACATCTTCAAGCTCCTTCTCCCAAATCTTGGTCCAGATGGGCTTCTCCTTGTTCATGTAGTCTTCCATCGCCTTTAGCTGCTTAGAAAGAGAAGTAACGTCCTTGGAAACAACTTCAAGCTGTCGAGGCAGAGGTCGGACACCACGGTGTACGACGTCCTTGCGCAAATCTTCCACCAAGTCTTGGAGGTCGTCAACCTTGGCAACCAGTCGATCCGAGTCGGCGTTGAGCTGTTTCCGTCCGTTCGTAACGTAGGCATATCCGTTATCACCATCCATACTGGGAATTGCGGCCTTGGCAGCCACAGTCTTGACATTGGCCGCTTTAGTGCGAATAGTGGACATGGAAGCTTGAATCTCAGATTGGAAAGTGGAGTAAGTTTGTCGGAGAACAGCAAGATCGCGCCGCAGGGTTTGAACTTCTCCAATCTGGCCGCTGCCGATCTTCTTTCCGGCTCCCAATAGGGTCAGCTTTGGTTCATCTACAGCTCGTACAGGGGCCTGCTGAGCTTGCTCCACAATCTGAGCCATCTCTTTGGCAGTCTCTTGTTGGCGATCCGACACCCGCTGCAGAGTGGCAGCTTGGTCGTCCACATTCTGCTTCACCTCTCGAACAATCTTGGTAAGCGCAGACATGCCCTCGTCAATGTGTCGCTTAACTTCGTCCAGCGGCTCCACGTTGAGTACCAAGACAGTTCGATCCTTAATATCGGTCAGGTCTTCCAACTCATGACGAACACCAGATACCGGGTCTTGGATGTAAATCTCGGGTAAATCGGCGCCGTTTTGCTGCGTGTTCCAAGAGAATTTATCTATAAAAGCCAGCTGCAAGCGTCCAATGGAAAGTTCATCGCGACCCTCGGGCAGAACAATCTTCTTGACTTTTGATTTGTATTGGAGGAAGAGTGTCAAGTCTTTCGTCGGCGTTGGCGGGGGTGAAACCTGAAAGTAGTTCTCGCTTGGCTTTGACTCTGTGGGAAGAGGCGTTGCTGTCGGGGTGTCGTTTGGCTTGATTTTCTGTTCCTTCTTGGCTTCAGATTGCGGTGATTCGACCATGAAGGGATTGGCATCGTTTAGAGGTCCAGAAAGAGTTGCACCTGGCGCATATTTGTCATCAGGGGTCTTCGTGATCGGGCTCTCAGCCGGCTGGGTCGGTATGGTTTCTTCTGCTACCTGACTGGGAATTCGAACGGGGGAATTGTTATAAGTACTGCTCCTTTTGATCTGAGATGCGGTACGGCTATGTCGAACAGATTCGCGTGACTGAACAGCGCGCAGCGATTCTCTGGCCTCCTTTCTTCCCCTATTCGGTAAAGTCCCGGTTTGGGATGGGAGCATAGGGACGGCACTCCCGGACCCTCCAAGATGTTTCGAGATCTGGTATTGAGAGTAGCGTCGAGATGCCCTTCTTTCCAAATCGCCGCCTTTTTGTAGTGCTGCCAAAGCACTGGAAGTATTATCCGGCGGTGGCGGAGGCGGAGGTGGGAATGAATCGATATTGAGGTCTCCTGGTGGCGGCCCTGGAGGCATTGAAGGGATCGAAGGGATCGAAGGCATGGATGACTCTTCTGCTGGGTACGGCGGTACTACAGGCATGTTCTGCATGGTAGAGCTGGAAGCAGAAGACATGTCTGAAGCGACCGATCCTCTAGATGGGTCTCGTTCCGAGTTGAAGCGCCGCGTGGGCGATGATCCGCCATTCGGCTGAGGACCAGATCCCGGTCGATGGGAGGTTGGTCGATGGTTCTCCAAAGTATCCTCGAGCATGTTGGTGATGCCACTGGTCCCACTGGCAATCGTACTGACGCTGGTGGTTCTCTCTGGTACAGACGATTCTCTATCCCGTCCCTGTTTCTGGCGCAGCCTCTGTTGTTTTCGCTTCAGACCGTGGAGCAGGTTGATGATGATATCTCGGATCCTAGGTAGATACTTCTCCAAGCTCTCGGCACTGGCTTCTTGGCTCAAACAGGCCTCGAGAATGCTCCGGAGCATATCTGGGACGTTGCCGAGGTCGGATGTGTCGACGTTGATGGCCGTGAAGGCCCGGCAAGCCATGTTGAATTCATAGCCTAGTCGCACATAGACGTCGGAGACCTGCGCATCGGTTGCCTGGCCGCGCGACCACTGTGTCAATGTCTCGAGAAGCTGTTTTGTGGCAACGAGCAGGTGAGTGACGCTCTTTTCGATTTGCGACAGTGGCATGTTGGAACCACTTCCCGATCCGGATGAAGTTGAACCCTGCATACACGGTTAGAAGGCGTCAGCTCGAGTCGCGCTCCATGGACTGGGATGAGCGCTGGATTCCCCTTGGAGATGCCACATACCTCGCGGTTTGTCCTCCTGGAGCCGCTGCTCGACGGGGCAGACCTGACAGAGGCGTTGGATTGTCGCTGGGCTTGGCCCGGCGGGATGCCAGGAGAAATGGCTCGCACCGAAGGCGGAGGCCCAGGATCGGCAGCAACTGGAGAGCGCCGCTGCGAGTATGCCCTCTGAGCGGCAGGGGCTTGCGACTGCATCTTGTCGTTTCTTTATTTGTCTTTCTTTTCCTCTCTATTTTTGTTTCCTCCTACTATTTCTTCCAAGCTCGTAGTAGCGACGAGTTTTCCTGTTGGTGTATCCCTCGCCCCTTATATTCGTTCCACGGGCCGTGATCGCGGGAGCCAAGCGGGTGGCTGGCTAGCGGGTCGAAGAAAGCGTTTGGTGGCGGGTGTTCAAAAAAAATGAGCGAGCGACGATGTCCGATGGGAGGCGGAGTCTGTCGTCAAGGTCGAAATCGAAGCCGTGAATTTCTTATAAGCTAAAGCGGCGACTGAGGGAGAGTCCCATCATCCAACGAGCGGCAGACGACAAAAAGCAAAAAAAAAAAAAAAAAAAAAAAAAAGAGGCCGAGCGCAGTCTTTCGGTTATGCGCTATGCGCACATTCAACTGGTGGCCTGGAAGTAAAAGGACAGACGAGGCGGCACAACTTGCGACAAGCCCTCGAGGCGTTGGGGCCAAGCAGAGAGAGTGAGAGAGAGAGTAATAGACGAGAGAAAGGAAAGGGAAAGGAATGGCCGGGTTTGGGACCTGCAAGAGGCTGGTGTTCGTGGTCTGGTCTTGAAGAGAGATGCGAGAGGGGGTGGTCTGTGTTTTGCGTCTTGTCAGCAAAAAGCCCGTTTGTCCACCTGAAGAGCTGAGCCAGCCTGGTAGGCGGTACCTGGATATACCTGGCAGGCACCCTCTGGTACTATCTGGTACTATCTGCAGGGTGCACGTACCCTGTCTCGCTTGTACCTCCAAGTCTCTGGCGTTACTGTGCTAGCAGCGGAGAAGCTTCGGACCCGAACGCATCAACCATGCAGCCAGCAGGGCTCTATATTGTATTTGGGGGGAGTGGCTTGTCGAAGAATCAACGATACAGCCGCCGCATGCATGTGAACACTTTTTCACTTTTTGAAAGTCAAGGTATAATAGGGTTCGAGACAAGGTCTCGGAAGGGAGGGCCTCGTATTCCTGCAAGCGGACAGAGAAACAGTGTGAATATGACAGGCTTATTCTTAGCTAGATGGATTACTGTGTGGGTGGTCGATCTCGAATGTGAAGAGGCTGCAATGCGAAGGAAGCACACACGCACAAACAGAGAAAGAAAAAAAAAATCAAAATCTTTTATCTATCTTTATCCAGCCCCCAATATTATGCATGATAAGGACTTTTTTTTTTTCGGGCGGCGCACGTTATGCGCAGTTGCGCAGGTCATAGGATCTCAAGCGCAGGAACCGGAGGCTGTCAGTGGCTGGAAGCGCCATAGCGTTGCGTTGGGCAGCTTTTTGGGGGTTCAACGTCATGTGGTTATTTATAGCTGCCCAAAGCCATACCTATCCCTATCCAGAAGCGATACGACGCTGGATCCTATCAATGGCTTGGGGATCTGGCGGCAATGGCATTTGCACGAATAAATCTCGATGCCGTGCCTGGCAGCCTCGACAAACTGGTTCGACGATTTCTACCTATGCGAGGGTGACGGCACTTGTACATGCATGTACCTCCTGGGGTGACATTCATCTCCCCGGTTATAACCCCCCAGTTGTTTCACAAAATCCCATCAGATCCGGTTGTTGCATCCACCGCCGCCTCGAATCCTCAACGCAGGTGCTTCTTACATGCAGAAACAGTAAAAAAGGCTTCTGATGGCCCCCAACTAGCAAACCTTTGTCTATACGCACAGTACGATCTGGAAAATTTCTAGAACGCTCCATTACCCTGCCCTGCGGCTCAAAGTAAGGGGTGCCCAGCCACTGATCCGCGGTACCTTGCATCAATACCTGGTACAGCTACCATGGCAACGCAGCTTTTCAGGAGTCGCGTTATTAATGTACGCCAAAGATCAGGGTCATGGATTATACAACGTGTTCTATATCCGCTATTTTATGCATGTATGAAATAATTAAATAATTCAGGTACCACCAGATAGATCGTCCGGAAATTATCGTACGCCCCATCCGTTGTCTAGCAACGCCGTAGCCTCCTCCAGACTCAGCCCTGCCGTCTCGGGGTATATTCGCCAGACAAGGCCAAGTCCAACAGTACAGATTCCTGCATAGAGCACAAAAGTCCAGGACGGACTAAGCGCGTCCATCATTGGCAAAAAGGTCAATCCGACAGCAAAGTTTGCCGCCCAGTTTGTGGCTGTCGCAACTCCGCTGCCCACCGAGCGTACCGATAGCGGAAACAGCTCGCTTTGCATCCATGGCACGTTGCCCAGGCCAAGGGCGTAAGATGCGACGTAAACCATGATGCTGACGAGGACGACAATGGCAGGGCCACTGCTTCCCTGGCTTTCATTTGCAGATGCCGTATTATTGCTGCGATTGTCCGGCGCCTGCTCTAGAGACAGATATGAAAACCCACCTGCGGCTAGTAGCAGTCCCAAAGCCATAAAGGGTATTGAATAGAGAAGGATCCGTCGGCGACCGATCTTATCAATGAGACCTAGTGCAACAAGCGTAAAGACAAAGTTGGTAACGGCGACGATGAGTGAAGTCAAGGTAGGGCTTTCAAATCCCATGATAGAGAATATGGTGGCCGAGAAGTACATGAGCGAGTTCTAAGCAGCCAATGTTAGTATGTCTGCAAAGCAGTAAAAAAAAATGTAAGTTGTGCTTACGAAACCGCTCAACTGCTGCAAGCCTTGTAGTAGACATGCAATTGCTAATGCGCGGCGATGCTTCCCTTCGCCCAACAGCTCAAACCACACGTAGAGCCCATTCCACGGGCCAAATGTCTGGCGATCATGTTGCAGTCGTGTTTCGTCTTCTTCTCGAATCTCCAGCTCAATCTCTCTGATAATAGCATCTGCAGTGCCATCAAACCGCCCTTGCACGCCATTCACCTTTTGAACAACGCGCTTGGCATCTTCAGATCTCCCAGCCTTTACCAGCCACCGCGGTGTCTCTGGCATAAAGGCCACCAGAGCACCCTGTAGAGCCGCTGGCAAAGCTCCCAATCCTACCATCCACCGCCAGCCAGTTTCTTTCGATGCATACGTAGACAATGCCCAGCCGATAACGTAAGCTGCCATCTGCCCAAGCGTTATGAAGAGCACGTTGATAGTCACCAAACGGCCTCGGTATGACGACGGTGCAATCTCAGCAATATATAATGGCACCACGAAACTTGCAGCACCCACTGCCGCGCCGATAATGCAGCGACCAGCCACCATAGCCGGCACAGTAGAGCTGACAGCCTGCAGAACAGCCCCGAGGATGAACAGCACGTCGGCGTATAAAATGACTCTTTTGCGGCCTAGGCGATCGGCGATGAGAGACGAGAATGGCGAGATGAGCAGCGCGAAAAGGGAAGTCGAAGAGGTAATGATTGATTTGTCCATCGAAGTGAGATCTCGGCCCGACAGCGCCTTTCCGATCGAGACGAGCGTGGCAGATATAACACCCGTATCATCTAGAGCCCCGACTGGTAAGCATCTTCTCCGTAACCAAATAATCTCGGGGGTTTCGGAAAGACCTGCATCCAAATAACAGCCCGCTAATGCCAGCAGCAAATGTCAAAATCAGGACAAACACGCCAGGCCGCCCGTCGGTCGCCTTTCCCGCCCCAGCCCTGGATCCAGGCACGTCGTCGACAGTATCGTACGGCGCATCGTCGTCGTGGCGGTTGCTCGAGATGAGCGGCGCTTGTGAGCTATCCATTGCAGTAGAAAGCCCGGGCGCCTAGTGTCGGGACTTTATCGAGCGCATTGGCAGGGATTCTTGGTGGCAGTGAATGAGGATGAAGTTGATGTTTCGGAGCAAGTCAGATTCGAGGTTCCGAAAATAGCGGCGTGACCCTGGCACTAAGACCCGGTGACGCTTCCCGTCCCACCCCAGGCCGAAATTGAGATCAGATAAGATATGCCGGTATATGTAAGGGTATATGTATGCACTGCAACCCAATCTCGGCATTGAACTGGTTATGATTGTATTCAGCGTCATATTCATGTCTTCTCTTGCGTCCTTGCACTTTGAAATAATGTCACTGCCTAATGATTTACAGGACCATAAATAGCCGCAGTTAGGCTTTATCATACCATCGCAAGTTACATGTTGGATCTCACCATCTCACTCCTGCTTCTTTGCCAATGCCACGATGCTAAAGTTCAGGTTCCCATTGCTTGCCTTCAAATACTTGCGCACAGCGAGATCCAGCGCCCCGTCACTCAGCACATCGTCGCCTTCGCGCATGAGTCCACGATCTAGAGGGCCATCAGTGGCTCCCTCCAGCTCCCATAGATGGCCGTCTTTTCCCTTGACAAAAGATATAAAGTGATTAAAATTGTCTTCATTGGCACCGGGTGGTTGAGAGTTTCCAGTTCTGGCTGCCTTCATATGCTTCTTTTCCAATTCTTCGTCGTTGTACAATGCAGCAGCTCTTTCAACAGGCTTTAGTGGCGTGGCTTGCTTCAACAGTCTCTCCAAGAAAGAGTCCTTGAGAACAAACTTTCTAGCCTCTCCGTTGGCAACCGAGTGCAGCAACGCCATGAGGCCACATGCATGTCCAATTGTCTGCTGCCACCAAATGATGGGCTCTTCATCGCCGCTCTTATCGTACGTCAGTGCCGGCGGATTCACGGCAGTTCCGTCTTCGTTGCGAACAGCATAGTATATGGGCTCTGGAGCGATGAATATGAGCGCTAGGACGGGACGGGGCACCAGCGAAAGAAGATCAGCATCATCGAGGCTGTAGACATCGTAAAATCCGAGATCGGGCGAGACTCCAAGATCGTGCACGAGCGATGTGAAGACTTCGGGGTTGTTTTCTAGAGGGATGAAGGTTTTTTGTCCAGATGGACGGATATATACGCCTTCGGTTGGCATAATGGGCGGGCTCAATGTTCCTAGCTGTGATTACGAGCAGTGGTTATAGTGCTGAATTTGGTGTTTACACAGTTGAAGATGAACAATCTTCTGTGTAAGTCGAAACAAGGTGCACGTTTGGGCGCGGGGTTGTGGTAGTGACGCAGCAGGCACTACGCGGCACTCCGTTGCCTAGTAGCTATACCCTTTTTATTCATGCAGCAGAAAACCAAAAGGTCAACAATAGGGTAGCAAGTCGTATTTATAGAAACTATCTGGATATTCTTTGGGGGGGTTTCTGGTGATGCTGATCATGCGATAACATAAAGGGATCCAACTTCGCTATTGCTCCAAACAAACTAAGTCAAAACAACACAAAACAACACAAAACAGCTATAAAACGCAGAGAGAAGAAAGAGATGAGCAATCTCAGCTATGATGGAGCTGGTATGGCCCCCGATTATCAACCATGTGCCTTGTTCAGAGCATCTGCCTGGGCGTGTGCCTTGGCCACAGCGGCATCCACTGCCTTCATCTGCTCTTCATCCAAGCCCATCGCCTTTGCTTCCTTCATCCGGTGCTGGATTACTCTATCCATCATACTCTTCGGCACGCCGGGGGTGAACATCAGGCCCTGGCAGCGATCCCAGGCCAGCTGCTGAATCTTTTCGACTCGAGCAATCATTTCCGACTCAAACGTATTGATCTGCTCATCCAGTTCTTCGCTGCTCTGAGCTTTGAGAATCACACGAGCGAGAAGCATGGCGTCTTCGAGAGCTTGGTTAACACCTTCGCCTGCATGAGGAGTCATCAGATGCGCTGCATCGCCGATGAGAGTGATGCCAGACTTGTGCTGCCACTTTTGTCCGATGGGCAGTCGCCACAGCGATCTGGTGCTTGTCTCCCCCTGAGTCTCATCGAGAGCTCTACGGAACTCGGGACCCCAATGTTCCAACTCCTTGGCCATTGCCTTCTTCACTTCTGTGAGGTCTTGAGAGTCGTAACCGCACTTCTCAGGCCTCATCCAGTCCGCATCCTCGCGCACAAAACTGAAGCCCGCGTTAATGCTACCATCGCCCATCTGCTGAAGGGTGAACCGCTGGCCATCGGCACTGGCAAAAACGCTTCCGCGGTTGACGATTTTGTAAGTTTCAGGGGCCGTCTTCTCCGCATCGGGGATGCTGAAATGATGCATGGCGACTCTTGTGTACTCTGGCTTCAGCTCAGGAGCAATGGACAGACGGACCTTGCTGAAAGCACCATCGGCGCCAACAACAAGATCGAAGCTATCGGTTGTTCCATTGGCAAATACCAAGGTGCTGCCCTCTACCTTTTGCAGGCGATGACCCCATTTGACGGTGCCTTCGGGGAGAGAGTTGAGCAGGATTTCTCTGAGCTTCACACGGTCGATTTCTGGGCGTTCGCCAAACGCAGCGCTGGATTCAACATCAGCACCGCGGACGACGTAGTAGTGCAGATCCTTGTCTGTAATGGCCATGTATTGCCCATCGTAACGGGCATACGAGAGGAACTCGTCCCATAAGCCGGCTTCTTTGACGGCTGCTAGGCCCGAGGTAGTGTGCAAGTCCAGAGTTCCACCTTGTGTTCGGATACTGGCGGAATCCTCTCCTTCAAATATGGTGGATTTGATGCCTCCCAAATGGAGAAGGCGGGCGAGGGCGCAGCCTGTGTTGATTGTTAGTCTTTGGTTTCGGGATGCTGTATATGTATTTTCATTTATTGGGTATATTTACCAGCTGGGCCTGCTCCAATAATGGCAATTCGTAAGTTCTGCATATTTCACTACTCGAGTCTTTAAACAGCGTGTTGGCCTGGTGCGGAGTAAGATGACGGTTGGCTGTGTATTAGTGAGTCGTAGCGTAGTGTTGAGCTTGTCAGCGATGCAATGATCGAGGTAGGAAAGCAATTATTGTAGAATTGTTCTGATTGATTTTTTTCTGGTTCATCTATAATCGAATGGACCATTCGCATTCCTTATATATTGCCTTGAAAAACTCCTGATCCTTTGCTAAACTTGGCTACGCTCCGTCTTGACTGTGCTCGTGTCACCTTGTAGGCGGCGTAAGCCACTTTGGCGCGGACTTTTACCAAACACCGGCCACTCAGCCCTAAGCGACGCGTAAAAAATGACCGCTGGTGTCTACGCGGCTGTATCATCATGGTGCGATTTCCTATTGGCGAAATTAACTAGTAGTAGGAAAAAGGACTTGTTCTAATTGATCCTTCGTACAGACTATCTGCCACGTAATATGCCGGCTGCGGGGAGCGAGTTGCCGTTTTAAACTCCTAGGACACGTTTGGCTTCGTTTTCGCTACGCATTTTTGACAATATGACTGCTAGTGAAAAATGCTCAGCAATCTTGTGAAAACGGGGATTTTCCTCTCATTTCCGAATCCTAGTCACTGTCGTATTGTATATTGGTGTAGGATCGAAGGATCCTAGGGTCACTTTGGTTGATTGTATATCCATGTAACAGAAGCCGTCGTTGCAAGTCTTACAGGGCCAAAATCAACTGATCGGTTGTTAGTTGAAAAGCTATGTGCCTCGCAACAGCTTTCTACTTTGAGGATAGTACTACGACCATATATGGCGGGGAGCAAAACAATAGGGAATTTTGCAACCACGGGCACACGATTCTGTTAGGTAAGTGCATGCTCTATTATTATGCTATCTCTGCTATTTCTACTTCTGCTACCTCTACTACCTGTACAGGTACCTCTAATACCTCTACTACCCCTACTGCTTCTACTGCCTCTACTGCTTCTACTGCCTCTGTGTCGATTGCTTCCATTGCTTCCATCACACGTATCATATGATATAACTCTTGATAAACGTTAGTGCTCTTATTCTTCCTTGTGTGTGTACTTTTATTTGGCAGTCCCGCCTGCTCATGTAAGGTTAAGTAAGCATCGCTGCAGCCCTATCATATCGGAGCTCCCTCTACGGCTGGGAGCTTGACACTTCTAGAACTGCTCTACTATCTCATTATGCACGGGAGCTAGTGTTCCCGCACCAGGCATATGCATCTCCAGGTACGGAATTCTTGCCAAGACAAGGCCAATCTGGATGCTTAATAAGAGGAACATTCACAGCTTCTGCCTTGCAGAAAAACGCCGTCTTGGTGCAGTCGGACTTTGAGCGGTATTCTCCGTTCCGGCGTGGCTCGGTGGCCAATCAGGGGCGACCTCAGCCCGGCGCATAAAAGGTGGCCGGTCCGCGACAGAAGGTGGAATCTGCTAGAGAGATCTGGGAGCAACAAGCTGCTACTTTTCGGTTCGCTTCTTCTTGTTCCCACTTTTTGCCTTCGTGTGATTGCGGAACAGAGTTCACCCTGAATAAGCGGGCTTTGCTTCCGACAACAGCCGCTTTACCTTATTGTGTGGTATCCGCAGGCTTGTTCGCGCTGAATCGGCCTTTCGCTTTCGCTCTCGGCTCGCAATAGCGCTATAATATCCGCAGAATTTTATATGCGTGCCGCCCCTTGCTTAGGCCCGGAGAGCCCAGCCGTGCCTGGAGCCAGCAGTTGATGCCCGATTGTTTCCAGAATATGTTAAAAAAAGAAGAAGAAGAAAATCTTCAGTCCCTTGTCTGTTTCGATTCATTGTCAAGCAGCTGCTCCACAGTGTATCCAGCCCATTCCCCTATATCATCTCGCTTTGGCTGTCCCCCCTGCCTGAGATAGAGTGCTCATACGAGCCGCATTGCAAAGTCCTCCGTGGCACGGAGCGCGGCGCTTGGTTCATGGCGAACCGAACAGATCGATCTTCGCAACGATCATATCGATATCCACAACGCACATGGTAATGGTAATCTGAAAGATGCGATTTCTAATACCACAGCCTCACGGGCCTGCTTCTCCATGGAGAGTCCGGCAAATATCTGACCATTTCAATGGGCTGCCTTGTCGGTTTCGCCTCTGCCGAGAACCATTTGCTGCAAAATGACGTAGTTCTCCTTGAAGGCTCTCGGCCGGCATCGTGAAGCACACAACCTCCTTCTGCCGGTGGAGCCACGCCAAACGGCCGGGATTCGCACGGCATTAACGTCTTGGCTGGATTGGACCCCGTTTAAGTCCTCGGGCTTTAGCTGGCCCCATTCTTGCGCTGCCCACTGTAGGTTTGCGCCAGGAGAGAGATAGGAGAGCTGAGCGCAGAGATTTCAAAGCCGCTGCCGGTGGATTGCATTAGAAAGGGCTAATGTCGGGGCGAGCTGGGATGAATAAGCTAAATGGGTCCAGCTGGCCCCAACGTCAACCAGGTCTAACTCAAATACCAGTTCTGCAGCCAGAAGTGACATGCTAATTGCTGGTAGCTCAAGTCGTATTGACGGCCTGTTGTGGTACATAAAGACAGCGCTGCGCCGCCTATCTTACATGCATACATAGGCCGTGTTAGCATTTCCGCCTCAGCTTCCCCTCTGAGATCCCTCTGTTCGCCCTGTTTGTTAGTAGAGAACGGAACCATTGTGCGCTGGATTTGCGTGTCCCACTAAATATTATTCAGACGCATTTGTCATCTTCGCATCGATCAAAACTCATTTACGATTTACAGTCTCCGCTGCTAGTGCATCCTCTGCTCTAGCAAAGACAGGGCCCTCTCCTACCATTGCAACGAATTTTTCTTCCATTGCCAGCGTCTGACAGGCCTATTCATCACTGCCACTAGCAACTACATCATCATATCTACAGCACCCCACCTTACCTAATTAGCGGTCCCGCTTAGGGCCTGCCATTAGCTGGCTCTATCCCATACGCGTACTAGCGGTTTCCACACTTGCCCTGTTGCAGCGTTAGCGCTTCGCTGGCCGAGTAAAGAGTACATGCCATCTCGCCCTACTAGCTCCCGATCACCACCGTACTCAGTACCGTGGCCTCGTTTCCACCTATCGCGACAACTGCCGTTCCTGCGCCGTCAAGCTTTTTCTGCACCCTAGTTCCGACCAGGAGTACATCAATCGGGCTCCCCTCTTTTCCCTCGGCTTTTTGGGGTTTACTGGGCCATTGATATCATCATTTATATCGGCGGTGTATCCTTTTTTTTCTTCTCCATCTTCCTCAGACTTCCAGCGTCTTATATCTATCTTATATCCATCTCTCCCATTGTCGATTGGGGAGCAGATCATACAGGAAGAAGCGCACGTTGAGCGCGCAGCACTACTTGGACATCGACATCATGGATTCCGCCGAACGAGAGATCTGGGAGGCAGAGCGCGATGCCTCTGCCGGCCGCTATCAGCGGGCTAGCCACGAAATTGAACGTGCAATGACCGCTTCGTCTGCTTCGTCGTCCTCAGATCGTGACAGCATCTACCGCCGCCGAACTAACATGAGTCGCGTGTCAACGCAGAACGATCTGGAGCGCCACTCCACGGCTCTTAGTCGAATTGCGACCCAGCGAAGCCAACACGTTAACACCGTCGGAGGCTCACTTCGCTCAGAGAGTAGAGCATCTCGAAAGCCTCTGCCAGCCTTTGGTGGCGGCAAGCCATATCCTCCCTTACTACCCGCCCAAGAAGAGTATGTCGTCGAATTCAATGGACCCGACGATCCTCTCCACGCCCAGAATTGGCCAACAAGAAAGAAGCTCCTTACGTCTGCCATGTTGGCCTACACTACAGTCGTTTCCACCTTCACGTCCTCCATCTTCTCCTCTGCGACATCCACTGTGGCCTCAAAGTTTCATGTTGGCCTCGAAGTTGGTGTTTTGGGCACCTCGTTTTACGTCCTGGGCTTCGCATTCGGCCCTTCACTGTGGGCACCATTGTCTGAGCTTCGGGGCCGTCGTTTGCCCATTGTCGTCTCCATCTTTGGTTTCTCTCTCTTCACCATTGCAACCGCCACCGCCAAGGATATTCAGACGATTCTCATCTGTCGATTCTTCGCTGGCTTTTTCGGCTCATGCCCGCTAGCTGTTGTTGCCGCCGTCTTCTCCGACATGTTTGACAATAGAACTCGAGGAACAGCCATTGCTATTTTTTCCATGACCGTTTTCACCGGCCCCATGCTGGCACCCTTTATCGGCGGCTTCATTGTCACGTCCTATCTGGGATGGCGCTGGACCGAGTATCTCCCCGCTATTATGGGATTTGCCGCTTTTATTCTCGACTTACTCTTTCTCGAGGAGTCTTATCCACCCGTCATCCTTGTTGGTAAGGCCGCGGAGCTGCGACGACGGACTAAGAACTGGGGCATCCACGCCAAGCAGGAGGAAATTGAAATCGACTTTGGCGAACTCGTCAGCAAAAATTTCCTTCGTCCGATACGCCTTCTGTTCACCGAACCCATCATCTTCCTTCTTTCACTTTACATGAGTTTTATTTATGGACTGCTCTATCTATTCTTCACTGCGTACCCTCTTGTTTTCCAAGGCGTCCATGGCTTCACCCCGGGCCTGTCTGGCTTGACCTTTTTCGGATTGGTTATTGGCGAGCTTCTTGCCACTTTGACCATCATTCTTCAGGTGCCATGGTATAACCGCAAGCTTGCTGCAAACAATGGCATTCCAATTCCCGAGTGGCGGTTGCCCAACATGATGGTTGGCGGTATTGCCTTTGCCGGTGGCATCTTTTGGTTTGGTTGGTAAGTTTTCGATCTCTAGTCACCGCCCCCAAATAAAATATCAATCAACTAACAATAATTCCAGGACTGGATTCTCGGCAGACATCCATTGGGCAATCCCAGCTGTCAGCGGAATTCTCACTGGCTTCGGCCTCATGTCGATTTTCCTTCAGGCCCTCAACTATATTGTCGATGCCTACCTCATGTTTGCCGCTTCAGCCCTTGCTGGAAACACTTTAATGAGATCCCTCTTTGGAGCTGCTTTCCCGCTTTTCGGCCGTCAAATGTTTCTTGGTATGCACATTCAGTGGGCCAGCACTCTTCTCGGCTGTGTGGCCATTGCCCTGTGTCCAATTCCATTCATCTTCTACTTCTATGGTGCCAAGATTAGAGCAAAGAGCAAGATCGCTCCCGTCTTTTCAGCCCCAGCTGATGAACCTGAATCTTCTGATACCAATGTGGACGAGAACGAAGAGGTGCAGAGAGAGAAGGAAGAGGAGCACAACGCGGCAGCATTAGCTAATGCGCCAAAGAAGGAGAGCGAGGTTGGCGGTCCCGCTGAGACCGTATGAAAGAGCTATGAAGAGAGGCTATAATCTTTACTTTGCCCTTTTCCTTCGTTTTCTTTCCACATCAGCAACTTGACTTTTTATATGGGTTGATACCATTCCATTTTATAATTGGACGAGCGAGAGTGTGAGCGTGGCGTTTTTGTTTGTTATAAAAAAAAAGCTTGGATTGGGAAGCGGTATAATATTTTACTAGTACGAATAATGTCTTACTGTTAGAGACGAGCGATATAGTATTAGATATGCTAGAACACGGCCGTCGGCTTTGGGTGGATATCAAACAGCGGCTGCATCAGCTAGCCTAGATCAATCTCAGATATAGATTTCTTATGATGAACTTCAATGCCCTTGCTTGTGACGAATAGAGTGCTTATGGTTGACTTAAGCATAGTTTTCTGTTTCACATGAATCGGCTTGGCGGCAAGGGCTGTGTATATATGCGATTGTTGCACGTATTTTGAAGGGTTAACTACTTACTAGCTTGGCTTAATTTTACAGTGCTGGTAGCCTAAAGTGAAGGGTCTCGAAATTTATATGTCAGGGCCTGTAGTAATATCTTCACTTTTCGGCCACGACTGAGAAAATTCATATCCACCAAGCTAAATAGCCTATTTAACCTGTAACTCTAAATGAAAAATTGACAATTCTTAATTATGTCATTGGTGACGGTATCCATCCCGTCTCGTGGATGCAGCCTTGATCGCGGGCATGTGGCCATGAAACAGTGCAAATTTTGCACTGTCCGATCCCGCTTAATCGCATATCAGAGCTCTGCCCACCACACCACCATCATGAGATTGAAGCTCCAAAGAGCTTGACATCATAAACCATGCCTCGCCAAAACCCGCCATGATCCCCTCACTATGTCGCTTGCGCTGCCCTCAGTGGCGGCTACAAGCCCGCATCTTCTCTGCGCGGAGCTTTGCAGACATTAAGCGCCCTTCATCTGCGCCAAAGCCCATCATTGACATCAAGCACATTCGGCAGAACCCGGAGCTCTATGAGAACACCTGCCTGGAGCGCAACTACAAGCGCCAGGCGTCCCATCCTGCCAAAATTGGTCAATTGCATGCCGAGTGGCAGCAACTGCAGATGGATGGCCGCGCGCTGAGGGAGAGGTCGAATTTGCTGAGAAAAGAGCTTGCTAATTCGGCGACGAGCAGCGATGATGAGGATCTGAAGGATGTGAAGAACATGAGCCGGGAGAAGGTCCAGGAGGAAGCGAGAGCACTCAAGAGTGAGCTGGTGGTAATTGAGAAGAAGGAGGCCGATGCGGTTGCGCAGATGGAGGCGCTGGCGCTGGAGATTCCTAACCTCACCAGCGCGGATACGCCAAGGGGACATGAAGCTGAAGTTTTAAGCTATATCAACGAGCCTCCGAGCTTTGAGCAGGGACCTGAGAAGATCTGGAGATCGCATGTACACATTGGCGCCGAATTGGGCATTCTCGACTTTGCTGGTGCTGCCACAGCGTCTGGCTGGGGGTGGTACTATCTGCTCGGTGAAGCAGCACAGCTTGAGCAAGCTTTGATTCAATATGCCCTCGCGGTGGTTACTAAGCATGGATGGACGCAAGTATCACCCCCTACAATGGTGTATAGCCATATTGGCGCTGCCTGTGGCTTCCAACCTCGAGATCAGAACGGTGAACAGCAAGTCTATGCCATCGCCCAATCCCGAGCTGACGCTGAGCGGGGCGTGCCTGAGATGAGCTTGGCAGGTACCTCTGAGATTCCTCTCGCCGGCATGAAGGCTATGTCTACTATCGATGCTATCGATCTGCCTCTGAAGAGAGTCGCCGTATCGAGATGCTATCGTGCCGAAGCTGGAGCTCGCGGCGCTGAAACAAAGGGTCTCTATCGCGTACACGAATTCTCAAAGGTTGAAATGTTTGCGTGGACAAACCCCGACGAATTTGAAGCCCGAGAAGTCTTTGACGAGATGCTAGACATCCAGACAGAGATCATATCCTCTCTAGGACTATACTGTCGCGTTCTGTCTATGCCGTCCACTGATCTCGGCGCCTCTGCGACGCGCAAAATTGATATGGAAGCCTGGTTCCCCAGCCGAGAGCATCACAGCGGCGGGTGGGGCGAAGTCTCGTCCGCGAGCCTCTGCACAGACTATCAGACGAGGAGACTAGCAACCCGCCTCAAGACGAGCAGCGGCAGGCTAGCCTTCCCCTTCACAGCGAACGGAACGGCGCTGGCTGTCCCGAGGGTGTTGGCCGCGATTCTAGAGAACGGGTGGGACGAAGAGGAGGGCACTGTGGCAATTCCAGAGTGCCTGTGGCCGTGGATGGGGACGGATAAGATTGGGCCTTCGGCGAGGAGGAAGAAGGACGGCAACGTGGGGGATATGATGGCGTAAAAAAAAAAGAATAGGGTAGGTGGTGAATGCTGATTGTTACGATATTTATGTTGGGGGGGCATGTTATCTTGGGCCAGTTTCTCTTTCCTTTTTCTTTCTTCAGGCATGTCAAGTGCGATGTATTAAGGGATTGGTTCGGCTGCGTGCCATGTGATTGTACGATAGTGTGTGTGATGGGCAGGTGTAAAAGAAAACAAAAAATTGATATCATCTACTCAAGCTATCATGGGCATTCTTTCTCCCGTTGTCTGAATCTTGATTCTTTACCCTTATTGTCCCATAGGCTATCTTTTTGGTGTGCTCTCTGCAATCTTCTTTCTTTCAAATCTATCTGTGCCGTTGTGTCGATATTGCAGCCAGTTGCGATATCGTCACTAGGTACATGTAGTTGCGGTATCATGGCTAGTAGCTGTATTATAGCCGGTTGTACCGTAACTAGCGCCGGTATCGTATGTACATGTATCAAGCTTGGATACAGCGCATGCGGAGTTCCAGTCTGCGAAGAATATCTTCCCAAGCGTGCTCATCGGCGAGATACAGTGTATTACCTACCGAGACAATATATCTCGCCGAGTCGAGATTCTGCTCAACTGACGCCATTGATTCCCAAATCATGTCAGGAAATGTATTCTTAATGTTGAGCCCTGACACGAAATCTGACCATCGCTCATAGGCCAGTTGATTGACATAGTCTTCGATGGAGATGCCAGAGCCTGCGTAAGGCAGCATTTCCCGCAATTCGTCCTCGAAAGATGATTCGGCTCGCACTTCTGTCTCTTGGCAATGCGTCATAGATCGTTGTACGAGCAGGACAGATATACCGCTTTGCTTTTGCATCCACAGTGAAACCCCAAGTAATACCACCGGTCCTCGAGAATTGGTTGTGTATATAAAATCCTCGGTCGTACAATTGCCACAGCAACGGACAAATTGAGGGATTTGCCAGAAATATGCTGTTACGGCGTCTTGCGGCCTGCTACCCCTCCCGCTATATTCTTTATCCTCTAGATGTGCTTTTAGAAACTCGCGTGGTATCCCATAAGACGTGAGCACTTGAATAATTGCCTCATCTAACTGTCCCGGTAGGACTATAATTCTCGGAGTTGACATTAGCTGAAACTGTAGCTCTCCAACGGTGGACAAGGGGGTGGATCTGTATCGGCCAGCTATCGATTCGAGAACGAAACCTCGCCTAATCGAATCTTGGTCGTCTGTCTCCATGGATAATACGCTTAATATTTGACAGCGTCAAACTGAAATTTGTCAACTAACGATTAGATTCAACATCAAGAGTGTAGGAAATGGAATAAAATGTCCACTTACTATGATCTGCCTTGGTAAATTGAATGAGATGTAGCCACCACAGCAGTTTAAAGGGTTGAAAATTCTCAAGGCGTAAGACTCCTTGATCTATATGAAAAGAGAGAGGGAGGGAGAAGGAGAGGGAGGAATAGAAGAAAGCAGTTAAGCAAACGGCTGCTATAGCCCAAGTGAATGCAACGAGGTCAGTGCGTTCACTCAACTATTCGAGATGCTGCACAATAATTTACCGACTTTCGCTTTCTGAAGTGGCGTCTAGATTATTGATTGATTCACTGAGTGATTGTGTATGTTTTAGCCGAATATGAAGCTCTGATTAGTATAAACGAGATATCCCGAGGGACGTTATCAATTTGGTACAATTGTATTATGTCACAAGAAAAGAAAGGCAGTACAAAATCGGCCGATATTATTTATATATAACGATTATCTTACTCGGTGATCTACGAACATTAGCAAACCCTCAACGCAGCCGAAGACATCGATACATATCACACAGATACCATCTTCCAACGTCGCCACGAAGCAAAATTTGGGTGAGAGATGAAAGGTATTTTTCCATCTTCTTTTCGTTACAAAAAGAAGATGGCTCTATATTTTGTAAAGTTGATTTTGCACCACTTGTAAGAGTTTTGGAGCGGAGGCGATTTTGCACGTTTCAAGGGAAGGCAAACTC
The DNA here is from genome assembly GCA_000331835.2 of Trichoderma hamatum GD12. Classification (NCBI taxonomy): domain Eukaryota; kingdom Fungi; phylum Ascomycota; class Sordariomycetes; order Hypocreales; family Hypocreaceae; genus Trichoderma; species Trichoderma hamatum. The sequence goes on from KQ479133.1 coordinate 220,342, forward strand.
TTTGCGCTCTGGACCACGGACCATTTTATCCAAATTTGGGATACGCAAAGTATGGCAATGGTTCATGAAGTTAGAGCTATAAATCAGTTTGAGCCAGTCATGCAGTTTTCTCTTGATTCCGAGCGCATAGTAGTTACAGCTACGGATGAGCAATTATGTATCCTCAACCTCGGAGCAATTGTTGTCTTAAACCAACTCAAAGGAAGTTTTGAGCGAATAAAAGGTATAGGATTGTTAAATAGAGACCGAATTCTTTTATTGAACGGCGAGGCACCCGGCAACCCTCCTCGAATACAGCTTTTGGATGTCCATACAGGAACGATTATACGTATAATTAAGCTGACCCATGAGAAATTTTCTGACTGCTGGCTCATATCGTACCCTCGTGCCGACATCCTGTTTATTGTTATTAATCATAAAAAATGTGAAATATGGGACTTGGAGACTGGCACTTTGAAAACAACGTTTAAAATGGATGAACACGTAGGTGATATTCATCTGTTTCCCTGCAAAGCACACTTTCGAATAAATGAGACTATAATGCCACTTTCGACTTCAGATTCATCAAGTTGCCGTTCTCACGGAGTATCGTTTGAGAGATTCTGGATCAAGCATGGTGATGAAAAGTTGGTATTTGTACCTCAGGATTATGCCTCAGCTCTCATGACTGTAAGGGACAAGGGTGCCTCCTTCCAACCATTCAGTGTACGTCACTGGGAAAGATCTGGTGCCTCACAACAACTTATTAATACTTTAAAATTTGACTTTTCGACGAATGGCAATTTTGTTTAATGCCACAAGTGCTTGAGCAATGAAGATTGATGGAACAGCAATGTTGCTTTTGTAAGGTTTCAGTATAAAACATAGAAGCCATGCCTGTATATACATATACATATCCCTTATCAAAAAAATAATGCTGTTCATTGTCATTGGACTTTGTTGTAGCTGTTAGAATAGAGTTTGGTATTAGACGATGCACCCAGGAAAGCCCCTAGTTGTTCTCGTAATCACTTCATATAGATAACCTCAGCTAGTTAGCTTGTTGCTACAGCATGAAATGCCAAGAACTTTGTGTAAATTGAAAATAATTCTCCTGGATCGCATTACCACATGTAACTGCCAAATCCAGCACCCGCTTGGACGTTAGTGCGAAGTGGCTTTTGGGTTTGGACTCTGAGATTGCGAGTAGCACGAATCTTACACATGTCCAAATTGCTTTCCAAGCAGGCTATTCCGTACTGTGCATGGTCTTATTTAGTTGTCTCATTCCTTGAGCGTGACCTTAAGGCAGGCCCATGTCTACGACATGCCAAAAGTAAGCCACAAACACAGCTGAAAACGACGCATTGGTTCGCGGCTACACGTCTCCGTGGAAAGCTCTTGACTATTGAGCTTGTGATAGCCCTGTTTTAGTCATTCATGCAGCTCTTGGATACTATTGGATAGTCCCCATTAGGCATCCTCCTATCTTAGAAGGCTGTTGACGGGTTCTTGAAGTCCCGCCACGAGGCACAGAGCATACTGATTCAGCTGCCCTTTTTTTTCCTGCCTTCTGAAGAAGGAAAATGAATCAATGTTTGGCAGGCAAGACATGGCAACTGCTAGTAGAATTGCGTCCTGATGTCGGGTACAAGCATGTGCAGATGTCTCGGCATCAGTATGACAACTGAGTCAACCCTTTTCGCCTATGGGTCTCGGCGCCAGTGTCTTGGTCAATACCTTATACGTATTTACCTTGAACATATTTCGTACTTGTAGTTCTAACTCGATGCTTGTAACAAAATAAGACAGAATATGGGCCTCTGTCTCAGACGGTTTCGGTAGTGTTGTAGTAAATCGGTCGGCGCGTATGACTTTTCTTGTCTCAGCCTCAGTTTTGAGCTTCAATAACTACAATCAAGATGGGATACTGGCGTCCTAATATCATTGATTCTACAGGACCGATTTATGACCTATATCTAGAATATATAAAACCTTTCTCCTCTTCTGACCCTCCTTCTGTATGTAGAAATCAGTAGAGCCCAATATTACCTCGCCTTTATTTTCTCCTAAGTGTATCCCCTTCCAACTTTTCACCTATTTGTTTAAGTTTTATTATTCAAATGCCTTCACCTTCTACACAAATCATGTACAACGACAGTGATGGGTATGTACGATTATATTTACGAGATTTTAAGTTGACTTCATCACTCCCTCTTCCCCATTAAGCCATCACATGTCTGTGTTTTCCGTCACATACCTGTGGATATCATCCAAATCCTATAATTACATAATGCTTAGCCGGACGGTTTACCTGTATACTTGACTGGGATTATTGTGCGCGTCAAATAATAGGACAATCTAGAACTGATGCTAATCAAATTTCATATAGCGCTAACAAACCGACCACGACTACCAACAATGGCGATTCTCAGGACTCCCATATCTATCCCAGCGATGGCATCAGACGTTTCCTGGCTGATAGCGGCCAACGACTTCCGGTTGGCTTTGGCCCAGCGCAAACACAAAGCGAGGCCCAGGCCGTAGGAGAAGCCCGCATGTTGGCAAGTCTGCGTGCTTTTGACGCACAGTTCAGCTGTGACAAATCTGTGGAAGCTAAATCTACGCAATAATAAAAGTTTTCATTGTTAATGACATCACCGTATCCTATGAATATGTAATTGGATGGTGGAGAGCGAAGAGCTGGTATTAATGATGCGTGTGTGATGTATTTACCCAAGTAGGTGCCTTGTCAACTTGATGCTCAATATCGTACAGTACTCAAAATATATTCTGCAACCTATACATGGCCACCTGCGTAACTGAGCTCAATCTATATTTAATCTATACACTACTTAATTTACAATATAAACTCTTAGTATAGAGGAGTCTTGTAGGCGTCAAAGTCGTACATCCAAGTATCGATAGAAGCTTGATCATAAAGACAGCTGAAAGAGGTGCCATTGCCTGTCCACAAGGGACGCGTAGGCCAGCGACAGAGGCTGTCGATGTCACCGGTGCTATTCAGGGTATTGGGAGCCACTGCCTTCTCTACCCACTCAATGACGGTCTGCAGGGTGGTTTGCGGCCAGCCACCGTTGGCCTGATAGTTATTGGCAGAGCAGTGGGCGCCGCCGGGGACCAGGAACAAACGGTAAAAGTCGTCCATCTCGGCAGTGCTGGCGTTGTACGTCGCGTTGGGATACATGACGGTCCGGACGGACTCGTAGTAATGTACCGAAGATCCCGTGGGGATGGAATTGTCCTGCTCGCCGTGCACGTGGATGACCTTGCCGCCGGCGGCCTGGAAGTCGGTGAGATCCGGATACGTTGTTTGTAGCGAGTCTCCGTACTTGTTCATGCCGAGAACCATCCACTCCTTCAAGGTGTCGTAGGTAACATTGGCCAGTGTGGAGAGCGTGTCTGAGTCGACCAGCTCCAGGTAGCGAGCCACCCACTCGCCGCCCAGGCCGGAGATATCCAGCTCCCATGTGTTGGTGGTGTTGTCGTACTGGGTCTGGGCGTCAGCGAACTCGGCCCCGATCTGATAACTGATGTAGGCGCGCTGGCCGGCCGAGTCATGGAGGCCGTTGAGGTAGGTCCTGACGACGGCAACCGCTTCTGCCGTGACGGTACCGTTCTGGGCCGGGCTGCTCGCGGTGGCGCCGGGGAACCGGCGACGTTCGAGACCGGCGAACCCGCCAACACTACTTGCTGCCGTGGCCGCACATGAATATGCCTCGCCGATGGTGCTGTTCAGGTCAAACTTCAGCATGCACAGGTCTGAGCGGGAGATGACGCCGTCGGTCCTGCCATCCAGCGGGTCGCAGGCAGCGATGGTCAGGTTCATGATCTTCTCCAGCTCACACGGCGGTGGAAAGTAGCCGATGGTCTGCTCGACTACGTTGCCGTAAAGATGGTTGACTTGCTGCTGGCCATAGCGGAAGGCCGGCGCACCGATGGCAGCGCCATCAAACTGATCAGCGAAACGCTGCAACTGGCTCCAGCCCTCGCGACCACCCTCCGAACAGCCCTGGTAGTACGAGTAGAGCTTGTCGGACGTGGACATGCTGAAGAAGTTGCGCGTGAATTGCTTGCCCAAGGTGGCAAGCTCATGGTGTGCCTGATAGCCAAACATGTACGTCGACTGCCAGTTGACGGTGCCGTTGGCGAGCAGGAAGACGTCGTCCCAGTTCGTGTCAAAGGACCCGAACCCGCCGTCAGTAATTCCAGATACAGCACCGACAATGATGCCTGTGGGAATGTATCCAGAGCCCGAGTTGATAGCGAGACCGCCTCCGCCCGTGGAGACGTAGCGATTCTGAAAGTCGGACGGATCTGGGACCCAGTATGTGACGTGCACGATGTCGTTGGCGATGCCGTTGTGGGAATAGGCAAACGTGACATTGCAGTAGTTGATGTTGCTGGTTGGGTACCAGTTGGAGCTGACAGAGGAGTTTGTGACCAGTGATACTGAAACGGAGGACGAGTCGATGGTTATGCCTGGGTAGAAGTTGCTGGCTGGGAGTGCTGCCTCTGCGTAGCTCGTCGTGCACACGTCGTTCAAGGTAGCTGCGTATGCAGTGCTGGAAGCTACAGCGGCTGCTGTCATAAGAAGCCGGAATTGGGAAGATGAAGGCATTGTGGCTAGAAATTATTCGAAAGGGGAGTGAATAAAGAAGGAAAGAAGAAAAGCTGAAGAAGACTGGTGTCTTCTGTGAAGTAGGTTGGAGAACCACAGACAGACAGATTTTAAAGACGAATTGACCGTCTCTTTATAGCAACGTCGCCATACGCCACGTCCTTCTTCAACAAGTCTTTCAACCTCCCTCATAATTCTTATGCACCGGAAGGGAGACGAGAACCCGAAGCTCACAAGCCGGGCCGTTGTCCACGCCACCTCCGAAAATCTGGGGCGCTCGCATTAGCCCCACTGGCGTTCTATGGAGTATTATGGAAATGGCGAATTTAAACACCATGTTCTGAAATAAATCTCATCTCCAAAGTCTTGTTCGCTTCTCCCCCGCCAAAACCTCTTGGCCCGGCGCAGCGCATATCTGGGACATTAAGAACAGAACTACGTGGCCACTGGTCGGTGAGATGCTCTTTCTTTCTTACAACTTCGCCATTGTCGTTTCTTATAAGAAACCAGACTGTTCTCCTATAAGTGGGTGTGCCATCCTCAGCAAGGATTGTCTCTATCTCGTGATCAATCAGAGAGCCCTTTACTCTCCGACTCTCAGCAGGCCAAATTGTGGTATCATGGCTCTGGATGGTGCTACTAATCTTCTCGTCATCAAGCGATAAGCCGTGTTCTATCTCGATGATGCGACGAGCCACCCGGTACAAGGTCCCGACGTCGAACAGACTCTCCTTGGCAACACAAGCCAGCGGCATTAGCGACAAGGCCTTAAGACGGGTCTCGAGATGGCGGCACTTGGACGCCACAAAGAACAGCAACGACAGAAACCCTACTTCGAAGGTAAAGACGGGCTGCAGTAAGTCGTTGGCGAGAAAACTCCTGAGCTGCGCGGCGCGGCTCGCTAGGCCCACTATAGATCGGAAGTGTTCTAGTTTCTGATCGAAATCGGTTTCTGTGATAAGCTGCCCCATGTCAAGAGACATTTTGGCCCTTTCAAACCTCGCCTTCATGCTCACAAGGGCGAGCTGGCTAGAGACATCCAAACACTGGCCCGCAGATTCGAAGTCGGCCATGCGCTGGCGCCATTCCTCTAATCGTAGCTCTAGTGACTCTCGTGAATGCTCATCGTGGCCACTCTCATACCGGCCTACCTTTGTGATAATAATGTCAAGTAGGGTCTGTGCCTGGGCAATGGTCTCGAACCGGTCCGGTAGGGCAGCATCGAAGCCCGCTAGACTAGGGCCTGGTGGCAGCTTCGCACCCATCATGAATGGAGAATGCGCGAGCCGCCGGAAGATGGGAAGGAGATAATCCCGTGCCCATGGCAAACACCCAAACCTGTCGAGGATCAGAGCGCCATGTTGGGAATGCCTGACGGAGCCCTCAAAGTCTCCTTGCAGACATTCGACGCACATAAACAGGATGCACATGAGTAGGATCAGCTGATCATCCTGTGTCGACTTGACGTCGCGAATGGCGGCGTTGTAGTGCTTCAACGCGAACAAGTTCCCATCGCACAGCCGCATAATGCGTGAGCCGTTCTGGAAGTCCTCGTAGAGAGCACTGATGGCCACCACGGCATGCCGCACGGCAGGGGTGAAGTGGCTAAACTGCAGGACCAGATGGGTCCAGAAATAGCCGTCCATAATGCCAGAGAGGACGGGACCAACGACGCGGGAGAAGAACTGGAATGCCCGTCCCTCTTGCTCATCATGAGCCGTCAATTGGCGTGGTCGATACCATGTTAGCGCGCTGGATGCTGCGTCGCCGTACCCGGAACATGTGCGTCCAGTGGAAGCGCACCGCCGGCAGTTTGGCTTAGCCTCATCGCACTTGATCTTGCGGGCCCTAAGTCTCGTTTGTCAACACCGGCCCGGTAACGCCGAGATAGAAGGACAAGCGTACTTGCATGTCCGACATCCAGTCTTCACTTTGGAGCTACCCTTGCGGGGAGGCATTGTGGATGGAATTCTTTCTTGAAATTTGGGAGAGTGGGTTAAGACCGAAGATTGGACAATTTAGAGTTAATTTGCTGCTGCTATGAGGGGCTGGAAGTGAGATAATAAGATGACAGAGGCCATTGAGAGGCCCATTCTGACATTTTGATGTGCATGAAGTTGTCACAGGCTTTGGCAGGCGTTACGAATCGGACGGAGCCGAGCCACCATCTCCACTCTCGGCCGTGAAACGGGTGGGGCAGATCCGAGCTCTGGGGCCAATCATGTCCAGCTACAGCCCTATTTTGGTTTTAGCTCAGACAGGGATACAGGGATCTGGTGTTGCGTCGTCAGGCATGTACGTAGGACAAGGAGGTAACAAAGAGAGCGTCAGGTCAATTGGCATGTCAAGCTTCGTCTTGATTAGCTGCTATGTATAAAACAGGGAGCATATCAATGTTTGAGGTGGCTGTGATTTACATATTAACAACATCAACGACTGCTAGCTAATAGTTTGAGCATGTAACAGATGCAAAGATAAAACGAAGGAGAAAAAAAAAAAAAGAAATACGTCCTCGATTAGACTAGTTCAATGAAAGCATGCTTACTAAATCATACTTTTGATTAGGTATATACAGCTCATCCGTATACTCATTCCATCTAGATGGCCACGAAGAGAATGGGAAAACACGTATCCAAAGCAGGGGCTTATCCACAGCAGGGAAAAGCTAGCAAACAAGTCGAAACCCCCTTTTCTTTAAAGCTAAGGAAATAGCCCACTTTTTAACCTCCAAGGTTAGGATACCGCTAGCACCTTGGCCTCTATTGGCAAGGCAGTACTCAGGGGCAGCCTCTGTCAGATGTTGTCTTGTTGAACTATAACTTAACCACGGCTTTTGCATCTGCTTTTGGTGGGCAAATAACTCTTGTTGACCCTTTCACGAAATCGAGGAGCACTTGTACATCAGTAGAGTCGCCAGACTCTTTCAGGAAGCTTTCCAAACCCTGCTGCCCTGTCTTCAGCAAGGTCACCAGTGCAGCTCTCAAGATGGAAATCCTCTCAGACGTCCATTCCCGCCGCCTTAACCCTTCGTTGTTCAAGCCCACTGTCCTGGCTCTGTTGCCGATGACGGTAGAAAAAGGCAAAACGTCCCCAGTGACCATGCTTCCCCCACCGACAAATGCCAACTGGCCAATCCGACAAAACTGATGAATGCCGCTTTGCCCCGAAACGATGGCGCCTCTACCCACAGATACGTGGCCAGCTAGCCCAGCTCCAGTAGCGAGTACTGCGTCATCATCAATTTGGCAATCGTGTCCGACGTGGACGTTGGTCATAATGTAACATCGATTTCCAATACGCGTAATGCCACCTCCGTCTGCTGTACCTGTATGTATTGACACAAATTCTCTGATGATCGTCTCATTTCCAATGACCAAGGCAGTGTTTTCACCTGAGTACTTCTTGTCCTGTGGTGATCCACCCAAGACAGCAAATGGATATACTTTGCAGTCCTTACCTAGCGATGTCGACGATATAATCGTTACGTTAGAAATAAGCTCCGTGCCATCTCCAATTGTCACATTAGCCCCCACATGACAGAAAGGGCCAATTTTGACATTATTTCCGAGGATACAGTCGCTGTCAAGCAAGCTCGTAGGATGGACAAATGTATTTTGAGGCTGTAATCTTGTGTCCATGATAACAAGCGTAGGGGAGGCTTATTGAATATTCCCGATTTTAGAGTAGCTCCATCAGCTTTCAGCCATGCGGTTTGCATCTTTCTTCTGATTTATACTAGCAGCCTTCCATGTCAGAGCAGGTACGCAAGGGTGGAGTTCGGCAAGGGGCCAAGACGGGCCGCCATATGACCGGATAGATCCCAGCTCCTTGCATCAATAGTGCTTACTTGCGATGTCAGTTGTTAGTACAATAATGTCAGTGATTAAAGGCTACTTAGAGACCAGACCCAGCTGACAGGTTTGAAATGGAATGGCTCGGGCGATAGACCATTCCCCGGAGTCCAGCTTACATGGATAACTGTTATTTATCATAAGAAATATTTTGGGATGATTGTCAGCCTCACTTGAAGACATTTGGCACTCATAATATCGGAGACAGGATAAGCTAAAGACAGTAATCCTCCCTTCGAAGCTACGGCCCCCAACTTACTCCAATGTCTCATGCGTCAGCGACCGAATACCGCAGTCCATGGTGACAACCGGCTATTCTAGCCATCTGTCGGTTCGCAGAATTAAGTGAGTGCGCGAAAAAAAAAATGGTGGTTGTACGGAATATTAATGGTATCATTGAGTTGTTATCGCATATCATTTCCTGTCATTTCCAGAATATATAGAGCACCTCGCAGTGCCCGAAGACAAACTATCCGTATGGAACTAGTGTCTTACTAGGACTGTTTGCGCTCCACTGAAGCTCTACTGCCAATTCCATGACTCTGACCATCGCAGATAACCAGTATTAATTCTGTGCAATCACTTTGCGATCAATACAGAACTAAATTTCGTAGAGTAGGGCTACCATCTGCTGGTGAAACAGCATATTTGACGACAACTCCGCCAATTGACCAAGCCTTATGAATCATATCTATCCTTCGTAATAACGTCGTTCAATATAAAACCCCCGATTTTAGAGGCAATCTGACCTCGACAAATAGCCTAATTTCTAACCCAAGTTTTTGGCGTAAACTAAGAGGTTAGTTGGCAAAAGTCCCACAGGGTTTGTTTCCTTAGGCAGTTGACGGGTGTTGGACATCGACAAGGTCGCCCATTCAGTCTCTGTGTGCAAGAGGAACTTGTCACCACTACGACGCTAGCAAACGGCCCTGTTGGTTAGTATAATAGAGACGGAGGATGATGAATGCCTTTGTTTCCCAGTCCTCCATTGATTCCACTTCAGCATCTACGGTACAGGATGTATGAGCTTCTTTCAGCTGCTGTCAAATTGTTTGAATTGGTGTTAGGCAGCAATAATCTGAACGGAGCGTCTGGTCTGATCACCCAGTTCACAATGATGTAACTTTTTTACATTAAACAACGCAGCCATAATACTTTGCTTCACAACCTAAGCACTCATTTCATGCTAGAGTGAGGAGCTAGGAAATCATAGTATAAAAGCTCGGTGCAATGTATTTGGCAAAGACAGTAGAACAAATCGGCAAACATGAGCTGTTGGTAATTATAGGATTTCCATGTCAGGTCGAATCCCTTACGGATCTGGCACGGCGCTTCGATGGATCGAGGTAACTTAATCAGCCGTAGTAGATGGAGAATTTTTGCACGGCCGATCAAACGCGTGCTTAGTTCACACGACCTAGTGGGAATGGTATTTAGTCAAGTCGTTCTACACGTTGAGATAAATATGATTCACAAGGACCATCATAGCATCATTACCATCATATTCGAACAACATTTCGCGTCGCTACACCGAGATACTGTGAGTCGAGCGCAGAAATAAAAAAGTCCAATGCGAGTACAAGAATTCTATTTGCTTAAAAAGTTCTTTGGGAATAGAATCAAGATAAACCAAATTATCTCTATGAAGTTACAAGTTCCACTCTGCAGAAATCTTCTCGAATGCGATATTGCCAATTACATAGGCTACAATTTGAGTATCTATAAATGTTAGCCGTTAGTGCCCACATCGACAATTCCAGAGGCTGTGAAGCAATCAACTTACGACCACTAGCATCTAATTAGTCAAAATATTCCACGATAGTAGGGGAAAAGGATTAAAATTACCTAGGAAGCAAAGGAGTCACACTTATATCAGCGACTCTCAAGTTGTGTAGCCCATGTACTTTCAAATCACGATCTACACAACTCATGGAATCATCTGTTGTACCCATTTTGACTGTACAGCTGGGGTGGAAGAGGCCCATGCCAACAGCGTGAGTAAAAGCCTTCGTAATAGGCGTATGTTAGCAAATATCTTGGCAGATTTACGGCGGATATATACTTGCCTCTATGTCTTCATCGTAGGCGGAAGAGGGAGCCAAGATTAGATGCTTTATAAACTGCTTGAAATAAGTCGCATCCATAAGTCTCAAAGTCTCCTTGGTAGCCTCTTTTAAGGCAGCACGATCATATGGATTGGCGAGATAATTTGGATCGATGACCGGTGGAACATTAGGATCAGCACTAGCAATCGAGACCGTGCCTTTAGATTGTGGATTCATCAACGTAACGAACATGGTCAGATAGCCATCTTTTGTATCTTCAAAAACGTAAGTAGGCGGGATAAGGGGACCTGGCTAGTGTTTTGTCAGCCACTATCCAGCAATGACACAATAGAAGGTCAAGCTAATAGGCTCACCATGGCCAGCTCAAAATGAGGAGTAGTCTGCTTTCCAAGTAGCTCTCGAGATTCAGGAGAGAGTTGCATGAATCCCTCCAAGTCGGCTACACCGGGCAATTTAAGAAACGCTGTAAGGGCTGTAGCCATATACTGCGTCAATGGCCCAGTCTTTGAACTTTTGAGTTCGTGTTCGGCAGCAGCCATTTTCAACTGATCAGATGTTAATGCCACTCTTTCCGAAAAACCATGGCCCATATGATACACTATTGGTAGGCAAGGGTGATCGGAAAAGCCTTTTCCAACGCCTGGGAGGTCTTGTACAACGTCAATTCTGAGTGATTGAAGCTCGGTCACAGGACCAACTCCTGAGTGAAGTAAGATCTGTGGGCTACCAATTGCACCTGCAGTGAGTATGACTTCTTTACTTGCAAAGTCTATGACTATTTCAGCGATCGCAGCTAAATCATGTTGCTATTTATAAGATGACTTACACTGTGAACCATTGCACTGTACGCCTATAGCTCTCTTTCCCTCGAAAATTATCTTAGATATGAAAGAGCCTTGGTAGATTCGTAAATTTGGGATACTCTTCTTGAGAAACGCCGACTCGCTTGTTGTTCTAAACCCACACTTGGTCGAATTCAACGGCAGCCCAAATCCAATAGGGTCACCATCATTCTGGTCCAGGTTTAATGAATACTAAGCCAATAAGTTAACAAGTTAAAAGATGTTTGGATTAGTTGTATCCCAAATGATTCATTGTACGTACCCCAATCTCAGCCGCAGCCTCTAGAACGTGCTTAGTCTCCGGCTCTATCAATGGACCAAGTGATACATCTACTGGCCTGTAATCTTTAATAATTAACTGTACTAGTTGGATTCGAATATATATAAATATGTCTTACCCTGAACAGCCGTGACAGTCGACATTATGCTGAGAGAATTTCTCCCAGCCAGTTGGTATATTTACGGCGGCATTTTCAATCTTCTAAAATTTAGCTCTTGCCATGGTTGGTTAAGGAAGCAATATACCTTTTTAACAGTACTAAGTACATACTCAAATCCCCATTCGTTAGCCTTGGTTCTCTCGGCCCAAGCATCAAACTCGTCTCTGGCACCAAGAGACCAGACTTGGAAGTTAATCTGCGAGCTTCCACCAAGGCCTTTGCCTCGAATCATATCAATTTCTCTGCCGCCGTAATGGACTTGAGGGATTGACTTAGACCCATAGCTTAATTCAGCATGAGTGGTAGCCAAAGAAAATCGGTGACAAGTTCGGCGCAGTAAATCGCCTTCCTGTTTATTTCCTGCTTCGAAAAGCGCAACGCTTGGCTTTGCTGCAGTCGAAGTTAACTTTTCGGCAATAAGGCATCCGGCAGTTCCACCTGAGGCAATGGATTAATTATTTCTCTGTAATACAGATTTGAAAAGAGGTCTCTTCTCGTACCACCGACAACAATAAAGTCAAAAGTTTTAGCCATCTGAAAACTGTTTTTGAGATATGAATGAGGAAATTGACAATGTACCGCTAGCAAGATAGATATGTGTGCTACGAATGAATGCATGAATGAAATTTCTCTATTTACTTACCTTTATGTATTCAAGTGCCAAAACCTTATTGTTTCGATTATACTATTTCACACTCGCATGCGCTTCGTATCGATTATTAATCTCCGCGGAAACAAACAAACCTATTGAAATAAGCACTATTCAGCCCTCTGAATTCTCTCTCTGTAAAGTATAAAGCTACTAATCAACTATTGCAAGATAGTCGCCAAGCAGTATATCAATGCATTAATATAATATTATCCTGTCAGTTTAGTGATCCGCTCTATTAGGTTCAACTTACTATCTATTTCAGCAATAGCCTCGGGCGCATTAATACTCCCGAGCTGAATCAATAGGCAACAGCTGTCTACACCTATAACTAATTACTTCTTAAGGCTCATTTTACTTTTAGTTGAAACGATCCACACCGCTTGTTGATGAGATAATCTATTCAATATGCACCTCTATATATATCATCATCTTGTCTGTTCTTCATATTCCCATTGAGTTCAAAGAGTGGTGTGATATATATATATATATATGTTTACATGTAACTAAGCACTAGCAGTAGTGGTTACGTGTATTAAGACGCTAAGCGCTAATACACACAATAAAGCTACATGTAGTTCATCTTACTCTCTTTCTCCGAAGTTCTTCTCGGAAACTAATCCATCCTAGGGTAAGAATTTTTAGATCGAATCCATCAATTTTGGTAAGCTTTGTTTTACACAATGTTGCGCCTCAGTTTCTTGTTTCGGAAACGATTCAGAATCATTTGTGCCTGCTTCCAGTTACTGTAGGTTTGTTTGTTTGTTTGTTTTATTATTAACGTCCACTAAGTAAGCTAGTTACATGAAGCCTCATCTGGGCAATAGGACGGTAGGAGCCGCTGGTTCAGATCCCGCGTTCGCTACGTGTCATCGAAACAAAGGGAAATGTGGTGTCAATCTGAGTCTTGGGGGGCCGGGCCATAGGGGCTGGTCTCCTCCACTAGTTTCTGGTAGTCCTTGTAGCCGTTTGGTCCTAGTAGGTAGGTAAGGGGAGTGTAGCCTGCCCGTTCGTCTTTTTCAGGGACTTCGGGTAGGAAGGGTTGGACCATTCTGCACTTGACAAAGTGTCCTTGCGTCCTGGGCTCCCCGCACTTGCAGGTGGGCCTTGCGTCGTGTCCAAATCTCTCGTGGTACTCCACGAAGTCGCCGTGTCCCGATCTCTCTGCTAACAGTCTGTGGAGGATCGGTCTTGGCAGTTGCAATTCCGGGGGTTTGGGGGAGGCGTCTATGCGCCATTGTCCGTAGTACGAGGGTCGGTTGGTGTCCCAGTCTAGCTCCTGGAGCCTCTTCCTTTCCCTTCTGGCCCGTCTTTTGATGTGGGTTATTGTGGCGAGTTTGGTGTGAGTAGTCGGAAGCTCTGATCCTTCTTTTGCTAACGCGTCTGCAACCTCGTTGCCGTGTACATCCTTGTGCCCGGGGACCCAGGATACTCTGGTGGTGACGGATGGTTGGAGCTCCTTTGCGATCTTTCTGAGGCCCATATAGGCTCCTTGAGAGGAGGCGGGGGTGGGGCCAAGGATGCCGTCCACTACCGCCGAGTTGTCTAGGAAGAGGATGAGTTCTTTGATGTCCGGGTCAGCGCGGATCCGGTCTCTCGCC